>WOVY01006463.1:0-110575 GCA_013436015.1 Rhipicephalus annulatus
TTAGAGCCAATGAAATACACTAGAGCACAAACTTTATGAACCACTCACTGAAAACTTCCTCTTATTTTTATTTCCAACAGCGTGCAAAGAATGTTCTCACCATTAACCTCTTTGGTCGTAATTTCCACCAATGAGGCAAGGATCTCGAGTCGCACTTTTAATTGGATAGATGGGGCGCAACACAACAACATAACAAATAAGGTTGATCCTATGCCATGCTGCGTTCGAATGCACTGACCATTCACGTATCACATTAGTTTTCATTCACCCACAAATATTTACATGCGTAGTTTTATGCCATTGACGCCCAATAGAATTCTTCAATTACTGCGACTTCGAACTTACTGGACGATGGTGGTTGTCAACACCATCCACTGCGTACAAGGGAAACAACACGTGAAGCTCAAAGCGCCGAAAGAAATAAAAACGCACCAGCAATCATCAGGGAGCCCTTAATGGGCGTGATTAACTCAAAACCAGCCAGGGCACCAAAGTATATCGCCGCGGCCAGCAGGTTCTAAGTAGCCACATTGTTTCTAAGAGTGGTCCGGACCACTCTTAGGAGTTTCTCTCAGCCCATGCTGTTTTTACGCACAATTTCGCTTCGTGATTCCACTTACGAGCACTTTTCGGTGACGTAAGCTAATATAGCAACTGCATGAATGTTCCCGGGCAGTCCAGCGCGCTTTATTTGCAGCGGCCGATGTGACAACGATGGCCTCTTACGACGTTTTTTCGTTTTCGTGAATTGACTTACGCAAAAAAAATTCTCTTGTGCAAAAATGTTTTCGTAAGTGAGTTTTGTGAATCCGGCCCCTGTAGTCTAAGGCATTGAGCAGAGGATTGTTAAAACTTGCAAAATGTGGGTAAGTTCACTCGACTGAAGCTGACATTGTAAAGAATTTCAGCTGCTGCTCAGTACTATTAGTTCTACGTTATTTCGAGTCTCTTGAATAATTGATGTTCACTGTTCGTGAGAGCAAATGTGTCTATTCACATATATCTGTGGGTTGGGGCCCAAGGGACTGCTTTATGCTCTCCCACAGAACAGTACCAAGTACTCTGAATTGTTAACTACTTTAAAGAGCGAAGCAACAAAAGCCGTCGGCTACCCACGTATGCCTTCTGTAACCGGTTCCTGACCACTTAGTTGTATGATGCACTCAACAATGGCACTACTGTGAGGGACAAACAGATGTATGAGCAGACAGAGAGACGGAGAGATGGATGGACGGGCGGATGCATGGACGAACGCACATAAGGGCGGACAGACGCACAAATGGACGCACGTATGGACACACGTTCGGATGCACAGACGGACGGATGGACCTGATTGCCAATGACTGCACCATGCAGCACATGCTTTTCAAAACACGCACTATGATGCATCTACATGCAGCCCACCACGATCGAGCGACGTGCATAGACTTAGTGTTCGCAAAACTTCCCACTGTAGCCAGTACAAGAACCTCTCTCGCTTTATTTGAAGGACCATATAGCCACAATAATGAATCGATATCATAATATGACCACCATGACAACAAAGAAATGAAAAGCACAAACGTATACACAAACAAAGGAGACCAAAATAAAGAGTTATTTCTATGATTTCTCAGTTTTACGTCTTTCTAATCATGTAATGGGCTAACTTATCACGGGATACCGTTTACTGATCATGTGCCCCTCTTGAGCTTCCCCCACTTATGATCACTCATTTCGTGGATATGGCGTGATTTCTTTCTAAACATATTTGGCATCACACTCCTATAGGAGAGTACAAAGCATTCGTATTGTAAAGAAGAGGAAGTACTCCGGCGCAGAGGCAGCAGCATCGAGTGTACTGCATTTGCTATGGGTACCAGGCCACCGCGGATTATATTTGAACGAAATGGCGGACTCTTTAGCAGCAGTGTCCCTGGGTGGGCCCACCATCCCAGTTTTGCCAGATACGGCTTACGTAACCACGCTAAGGTTCCGAAATGCTTGCCTGCAATGGGGAAAAGGTAATTTGGATAAATTCAAAGATTTCGAGCATTTGAGCTATTGCTGGAATAAACAGTGGTGTGTATCTCGCCAGTTAGAGGTCACTTATACCCGATTGCGCTGTGCAGTTCCACAACTAAATTATTACCTTAATAAAGCTCAGCTCAAGGCGTCACCGCTATACATTTGGTGCAACGAAATTGAAACAATTGAACATTTCTTTTTATTCTATCATCGTTATTCTTATCAGAGAAAAAGATTTTTAGTAGCCCCATTACAAAAGCTAGGAATACAAGTAAATTTACCAGTAATTTTATCACTTGGCGGAACTTCATTTGGTTACTGCCACAGGGATGTATGCTCCGCTGTGTTTGATTACATCAACGCAACTAAAAGATTACCATGCTAGTGAACCACTACCTTTTCAGATCTTTAGTTTATAATTCGTAGTTATGTCTTTCAAAAACAAAAGATGGTTTGACCGCTTGCTCAGCATACATTTTTGTTTTTTGGCAGTATTATTTTAAGCTACTTTTTCAGATTGGCTTCATTTTCAGTTTAGTTTCATTTAAGTATCCTGCCGCCCGGTTCTTGGCCCATCCCCCTTTGTGGATAAGCGCCATCCATCAGAGGTCATCAGCATCAGCATCAGCATCAGTGTGCAGCAGTGGCTCGAGCTCGGAAATTGCGGCTGGTGCATCGCCTTCCAAGATTTCCAAGCATCAACCTTTCTGCTTAATAAATCGCCTTTATAATTGGTGGAGCCGTGCCGGGTACCGTCTCTTACACCTTCCCGCTACCATCCAGGAACTCCGTTCTCGACGGCTACCTTCTGCTACGCCGGACGCCGATCACCAGACGCTTCCATCTCTTCCGGCCACCTGTCCAGGCAGTGTTCCTCAGCGGGAGCCTCCAATCTTCAGTGGAACAGATGGCAACGACGTTGAAGATTGGCTCTCGACTTTCGAACGGGTGAGCGCTTTAAACAGATGGACGGACGCGGACAAGTTGACACGCGTGTCGTTCTACCTCGCGGGTGTAGCCAGCCTTTGGCTTAGAAACCACGAGGCAGACGTCCGAACGTGGCCGCAATTTAAAACGTCGATTGTATCAGACTTCGATCGACCTGCCGTCCGAAAACTTCGTGCCGAGCAACGTTTACGCACACGCGCACAAGAAACGGGTGAAACCTTCACAAGTTACATAGAAGACGTCGTCGATTTGTGCAGACGCGTGAACGCCGAAATGACGGAAGCTGACAAATGTAAGCACATCCTCAAAAGGATTGACGACGACGCTTTTCAAATGCTCTTGGCGAAAAGCCCGACCACTGTTAACGACGTAATTAGCCTCTGCCAAAGCTACGATGAAATGCGGAAGCAGCGAGCTCTGACAAGACGTCCTCCAGCGCACGATTTGGCATTGCTGTCTAGTGTGATCAGTGGTCATGACCAAGCGTCACTAATAGCCGAAATAAAAGCATTTGTCCGCGAAGAAGTTGCACGACAGCTTTCCTTGGTGCCTTTCACACCAAAAGCTACCACAACTTTACCATCGTCTCTACGTGACGTCATTCAAGGAGAGGTCGCCGAGGCCTTACCAGCTGCTCGCGAGCCTAATCTTGTGGCTGCTCCACTCACCTACGCGGCAGCTGCAGCCATGCCAACTCGCAAGGCGCCTGCGCCTCCGTTCCAGCCTCGCTCGAGCTATCCCCCAGCTCCAGTTCACTGGACCAGCACTAAAACCACCAACCCGTGGCGCACCCTCGACAATCGCCCGATATGTTATGCTTGTCGATACCTCGGACACGTCGCAAGGTATTGCCGCCGCCGGACGCATATCACCAATGAAAACCGCCGTGAGCCTTTCTTCCCGCTTGACTCCAACGCGCGATACGGTTCCTCCACTCCAATGCCAGCCCGCTACCAGGACGACCACCGCCCTCGGTCGGGACGTCTTCGCTCGCCCTCTCCACACCGCCGCTCGCCTTCTTCTATGCGTCGATGGCCCGCGCCTAACGAGGAGGAAAACAAGACGACGCAGTTCCTGAGGCAAGAACTGCGCAAGTCTCGGTTTGCCCAAGTCCTCATTTGTCACCTACCAATGTTATTGATGTGTTCGTCGAAAATATCCCTACTGTCGCTCTTGTAGATACTGGTGCCGCTGTTTCTGTTATAGACGCTGGATTTTGCCGCTCAATTCGTAAGGTTACGACGCCTTTCTCCGGATTATCGCTTCGCACAGCCAGTGCTCAACCTGTTCAACCGACCGCAGTATGTACAGCCCGGGTGACAATTCAGGACGTTCTGTATACGATAGAGTTCGTGGTTCCTTCATCGTGCTCCCATAATATTATTTTGGGATGGGACTTTTTGTCGCGTCATAACGACGTAATCGACTGTGCTAGGGCTGAGGTTGAATTTTGCTCACTGGATGACCAAGCGTCCCTCGACACCCAGTCTGCCGCTAAACTTGTCGTTAGCGATGACACCTACATTCCTCCATACTCTTTTGCGTTCGGGCCAGTTTCACGCAGCCCCATATTCGACGGCACAGTCTTCTTCACACCATCTCCAATATTCGTCGCCCGAAGAGCCCTCACCCTGCCTTTTGCTGCTCTCGATCTTGTAGAAGGCTCAACCACAATGCCAATTTATAATCATGAGTCGTCGTCTTTATCCCTACTTTGTCACGAGTGCCTTGGCCACGTCGAGACAATCAGTTCTTCCAGAATTATATCCGTCCCCGATGAGGTGCCTTCTACCTCCGTCTGTGAACTGGCTGTCGTCTCAGCGCCTGACTCAACTTCGGCAAACATATTTCAACCATTCATCGCTGCAGATTTGACATCTTCGCAGCGTTCACAACTCCTCACCATTCTTGACAGCTACCGCCATTCTTTCGACGTTGAACAACCATCTCTCGGCCGTGCCTTAGCAGTAGAACACCACCTCGACACTGGGCCCCACTCACCGCTGCGACAACGACCATATCGCGTGTCCGCTACAGAACGCCGTGTCATTGCTGACCAAGTAGACGACATGCTTCGCAGAGGCGTCATTCGACCTTCACAGAGCCCATGGCCGTCTCCGGTGATTCTCGTCAAAAAGAAAGACGGTTCTATTCGTTTCTGTGTCGATTTACGGCGAATGAACAAGATCACGCTGAAGGATGTCTATCCACTACCGCGCATTGACGATGCTTTGGACAGTTTGCAGGGTGCCGAGTTCTTTTCCTCGTTAGACTTGCGGTCAAGCTATTGGCAGGTGCCTATGGCGGAGGCCGATCACCCCAAAACCGCTTTTGTCACGCCAGACGGTTTATATGAATTCACTGTCATGCCCTTCGGACTTTGCAATGCCCCTGCAACGTTCGAACGAATGATGGACAACATCCTGCGTGGACTAAAATGGAAGATATGCTTGTGTTACCTCAATGATATCGTGGTCTTCGCCCCTAACTTTGACACACATTTACGTCGCCTTCAGCACGTCCTTACTTGCTTAACTAACGCCGGTTTGCAATTAAACCTCAAAAAATGTCAATTTGCCATGCGTCAACTAAACATTTTGGGCCACGTTGTTTCCAAGGAAGGCATCCTCCCGGATCCCGAGAAATTGCGAGCTGTTACGGCGTTTCCTAAACCTGCCACCATCAAAGAACTTTGAAGTTTCATCGGCCTGTGTTCGTATTTCCGGCGATTCGTCCGAAACTTCGCGTCTATTATATCACCTCTCACGCAACGTTTCAGCAGCTGCAAAGACCTCTTGTCCTGGTCCCCTGCCTGCGACGAGGCTTTCACCACCTTGCGACGGCTTCTCACGACGCCATTCATTCTACGCCATTTCCATCCTGAAGCTCCAGCTGAAATCCACACCGACGCCAGTGGTGTAGGCCTGCGTGCTGTGCTCGCACAGCGTAAACCGGAACATCAGGAATACGTAGTGGCATACGCTAGTCGCACACTTACCAAGGCTGAGAGCAACTACAGCGTCACAGAAAAGGAGTGCTTGGCCATTGTGTGGGCCCTTGGAAAGTTTCGCCCATATCTATATGGTCGTTCTTTTCACGTCGTGACCGACCACCACGCGCTGTGCTGGCTTTCGACGTTAAAAGACCCATCTGGCCGCCTCGCTCGCTGGGCGTTGAAAATTCAAGATTACGACATACGCGTGGTTTATCGGTCAGGAC
Organism: Rhipicephalus annulatus; assembly: GCA_013436015.1. Taxonomy (NCBI): domain Eukaryota; kingdom Metazoa; phylum Arthropoda; class Arachnida; order Ixodida; family Ixodidae; genus Rhipicephalus; species Rhipicephalus annulatus. Next base: position 6,175 of record WOVY01006463.1, read on the forward strand.
GGAAGCATGCTGACGCCGACGCCCTTTCCCGTTCCCCCCTGTCCCAGAATGCCACACCTGACTCCACTTGCTATTCCACATTGTCATCGCTTGACTTTGACACCATTGCTATCGAACAACGCAATGACCCATGGACTGCGTCTCTCCTTAATTATCTCTCCGACACTTCTGAACTCCCAAAGACGCGAACGCTTCGGCGCCAAGTTCCACACTTCTCGATACGTGACACGCTTCTCTATCGAAGCAACTACGCACCAGAGGGACGCAAGTGGCTGCTCGTCGTTCCACGAACCCTGAGGTCGCAGATTTGTTCCTCTTTCCACGCTGACCCACAATGTGGCCACGCAAGAGTCTTCAAGACCTACGAAAGGCTTCGACATCGCTACTACTGGCGTGGTATGTATACCTTCGTCCGCAACTTCGTCCGCTCTTGTGCCGAATGTCAGCGCCGAAAATCTCCACCACACGCCTCCGCCGGTGAACTGCAGCCTTTACCATGCCCTTCCCGACCCTTCGAACGGGTTGCAATAGATATTTATGGGCCACTTCCATTGACGCCGACTGGCAACAGGTGGATCATAGTTGCTATCGACCACCTAACGCGCTATGCTGAGACCACTGCTCTTCAAACGGCTACAGCATAGGAGGTTGCCACTTTCCTACTGCGTCATTTTGTGTTGCGTCATGGAGGCCCTAAAGAGCTCCTCAGTGACCGCGGCCGCGCCTTCTTGTCCGAAGTCATAGAAAAATTGCTCGCTGAGTGTGCTATTGTACATCGCACATGTACCGCTTACCACCCTCAAACCAATGGGGCTACCGAGCGCTTTAATCGTACTCTCGGTGACATGCTATCTATGTATGTGACGCCTGACCACTCTAACTGGGACTTAGTCCTCCCATTCATTACATACGCCTTTATTACGGCAACGCAAGCGACGACAGGCTTCTCCCCCTTTTACCTCCTCTACGGCTGTCACCCCTCCCACACCATTGACACCATTTTGCCCTATCGACCGGATGCGTCCGAGTGCCTACCTATCTTGGACGCCGCCAGACACGCAGAAGAATGCCGCCAGTTAGCTCGTCGCTTTACCTGCGATGACCAAAACAAACAAAAAGCAATTCATGATGCCCAGACCTCAACTCCCGTTTTTCTTCCGGGTGCTCTTGTATGGCTGTCAGTGCCGCATCGCACACCTGGCTCTCTTCCAAACTTCTGCCAAAGTACGATGAGCCGTATCGTATTCTCGAACAAACTTTGCAAGTAAATTACCTCATTGAGCCTCTTAAGCCACCGTCCGACTTGCGACGTCGCAACCGCGAGGTTGCACACGTCCAGAGGCTCAAGCAGTACCACGGTTCAACGCTGCCTGCACAGGACTAAGTCGCCAAGATGGCTCCTTTTTTTCTCCGTGGGGCCATTGTAAAGAAGAGGAAGTACTCCGGCGCAGAGGCAGCAGCATCGATTGTGCAGCTGTGGCTCGAGCTCGGAAATTGCGGCTGGTGCATCCCCTTCCAAGATTTCCAAGCATCAACCTTTCTGCTTAATAAATCTCCTTTACAGTATTGATTTTTTGAAGGTGCATGCTGCGGTAGTTAAAGCTAAATGATGTACCAGGTGTGTACAGTGGGGCTCTGCGGTACTACAGAGCTTTTGGAATCGGCGAATTTAACATTCAGCGTCCGTAGCACTATGCACCATAGAATACCTTCAGAGATAGCATACTCGTCTTCTATGCTTTAGTAAATAGCCTACAAATCACCTCTCTCTACTACGCGCTTCTTGGCTGACAGTCACAGTTGGGTGAACCTACTCGGTGTTGGTGAAGTCTGATTCTTTTCATTACGGTACTTACTTTTTAGGAACACATTGCAGAGCACAGCGATATCATTTCCTCAGACAGGCGACGTGCACAATTTCTCTTATGGTGAATACAGGAGAAATGCAACTGCGTAACTTAGTATTCTGGATAATAACTGCCCGGCCAAATCATCCAGGTTTTCTGGATGATTTCGCCAGGCCTAATGGTGCTTGTGTTCAGAAAAAAAACATAGCGTTATTGTGTTTATGGGCACAGCGTCATTTTTTTTCTTAATAATGTAGTTTTGATTGAGCCTAAAACAGGCAATGGTACAATTCGGCAATCAAATCCAGGTAACATGGTCAACTGAGCGTATAATACACCACAAAGAAGACCCTTGCACCTATAAGCACAGCAACGTTTTGGTAGCATTTTCTCTGTTGGCCATGTAACTTCCTGTTCTTTCTACTTTCTGCTACGAGGTCCCAATTTATGAAACCACCTTCAATATACTTCAGTTTCCATGCTTACGTGCACTCCCTGCATCGAGCGAAAGTAGACATGAATAAAGGGAAACAAAAAATAAAAATTGGCAGCTTATCCACAGAGTGAATGATGGAGAGTGGGGCGAAGCATTCATCCGTCCATTCCTTCTTGCCTCCGTCCGTCCATGCGTCCGTCTGTGTGACAGTCCGTGCATCCATCCGCCCGTCCGTGCTTGCGTCTGTTCGTGCGTCCGTCCCTGCGTTCGTCGATGCATCCGCCCCTGCGTCCGTTTATGCGTCCATCCATGCATCTGTCTGTGTGTCCGTTCGTCCATCTATTCAAAACTCCAAGTACCACCATCTCGCATCTTTTCATCATATATTCCCCATATAGAAGCGCCGCCATCCACCGGACATTCCAAGGATTAAACAACAGGTGGCACACGCACATTTCTTACGGCTTGCGCTTCGGGTCTACTTCCCACCTTTAACCACCTCGACTCCATGGTATATACTTGTTCACAGTATTCATGGCACTGCAGCCCAACGCTCGCTAAACCATTCTAAAACTAAGGAGGTTACGCCCAGCCAGTATAACGTAGCAACATTTTCTTGTCAGATAGGGCTCATTGTACATGCCAATGGCTGCTGATAGGAAACGAGAGACAGGAGAATTCGGCTTTTACTTTCTTACGGCTTGCGCTTCGTATCTACTTCCAACCTTTAACCTCCTCGAGTTCATGGTATATACTAGTTCATTGTATTCATGGCACTGCGGCTCAACGCTCGCTAAACCTTTCTAAAACTAAGGAGGTTACACCCGGCGAGTAAAATGTAGTAACCCTTTCATGTCAGAAAGTGCTCAATGTACATGCCAATGGCTGCTAATGGGATCGCAGCGTGCGCGTTACCTAAAAGCCGAATGCTCCTGTCTTTCATTTCCCATTAGCAGCCAATGGCATGTGCATTGAGCACTATTTTTTATTGTTCAACAACGCACAGAAGAAATCTCTCACCGGCACCGCCTTGGAGGTCAAAATGTTATACTTGTTACACACTACAATGGCTACGAGGAACCAACGGGTGCCGCTATAAGCAGCTTCGCCCCTAAAAAGAAATAGTCCGTGCAAATCGTTCCGCTACGCAACCGTATCGTATAAATATGCAAGGTCCTGGTGCAGAAGCGCCCTCTGATTGTATCGAAACGCTTGAACGACTTCCTAGAAAGGGACATTGTTTCTGCTAGACAGAGAATCGAATTATGGTCCAGGGAACCAATTATGAGTCAGTCTCACTTGTTAACCGGGATCCACATCCCATTTCTCCCAAGTCAAATAAGCAGTGAAAAGAGAGCATTCATACTGAAATGAAACATAATGTTCCCTTCAACACGAGATCGTCCAGAGGCTGGTATGCCTGTCATCCCATTTTTTTCTGTGTTACTTATCTTTTCTAATCATCTTTCGTTCTGAATGAACCCTTGTCTGCTTACCGACTGCATTGGTTGAATAGCGTCGCTCAGTGCCGATTTTTTACTAGACTGGCTGCTGCAAGTTCTCGTTATCTTACGTTTTCTCACAAAGTTTTTAAAGCACATCTGCCGATGCCGCCCACCTAAATCTGCCCATGTGCGCGACTGCGCAACCTTTTGGATTGCGGTTGAGATGAAGTGTGTGAACATCTCCAGCAAGCACATAGCTGTGCTCCTGTGTGTTCGGGGCAAAAAATGGAGAGTAATTGAGAAAAGTTCGGTAAGTCGGCAGTGGTCGAAGGGCTGCGTTAGGGCATGCCGTGATTATCTGAATCATTTTTATGAAAAAACTTGCTTGTGTAACAGAAGGTATTATAAGTCACACTGACATTATAGCTTTTGTAAATAAAAAAAACGCGGTGAAACACATTGTGATGTGGCTATAAACTCTGATGGCGGATAAAATATATAAAAACATTAAAATAGGATGAAAGACATTAAACATTAAAAAGCAGCCTGGCAAGACTATCGTATTTTTGCTAGACATGCCACAGAACACAAGAAGCTAAAAAAGTTCTGAAAACTCAAGTTCATTAAAATGTCTTCCTTTATTTTGCTATCTTAATTGTTCAGTGTGAAACTGATAGAAAAGCAGCTCACTTCGACACGGGCTATGGTTGTAATTTTCAAGAAAACTTCAGGAAGAGAATTAGGAATTTAAAAGGGCAACACATCAAACAGTGAAACTAAGTTTTTCACATAGGTTTTAGGACTATGTGTTCCATACACAAAAACACTACGCCAAAAGTTACAAAGAAACCACATGAGTGATCCAGAAAAGAAATTTGCGTGACACGGAATGTGCTAGAATATACAAGGAATATTAACTTATCCTACAGATTGCATGCACATCTAGCAATGTTCGTTACAAACTTGGTTTAACAAAATTATTCTGAAGCTCTTAAACTTAATGCTGTAATAGTTAGCATTATGTGCAACGTAAACGTCATATGAAATGGTTATTTTTGAGCGCCTTCATGATATTCAGCACTGTGTTCATTAAATGCTTGTTATATATATATATATATATATATATATATATATATATATATATTGTAACGTGAACTGAAAGAGCGAGAAAGAAGAGGAGGTAGGACGCTCTCGAGCGATGGTGATTCGGCAGTCACGATTGAGCGCTGGCATTTTCATTGTAAATAAACCCATCGCATCCGCAACAGCTTTGGTGGAGCGGTGCTTGGTAATTCGCCCTCCTGGATCCCGAAGGAGTAGTTCTTCGAAGAAGCAGACGCTTAGCTGGCCTACCCGCGGACAACATTAGCATGAACGACGACACAGCAATCCCGTTGACGTACTACGCTGCTTCATCCACCATTGCCACCGACATGACACAAGGTGGCCGTCGACCTTGACAACCAGACTACTAGGCGCGAGAACCACGGATATTCTCAGGTGAAACTGACGAAGACGTGAATGCTTGGCTAAAACACTCTGACAAAGTGGGCCGTTATTACGATTGGGGCACGCCGGCAAAGCCCGTGAACGTAGTATTATTACTTGCCGAGAGCACTTGCTTTGGTTTAGGAACCACGAACATGTCCTCACCACTTGGGATGTATTTATTGAAGAACTGAAGACCTGCTTTGGGGACACGAGTTCTATGAAAAAGAAAGCTGAGCAAACGCTGTCACGTAGGGCTCAGTTGCCCGGTGAAACGTGCACAACATAAAATGAAGAGGTATTGAAGCTTGGCAGGATTGTCAACGCAAATATGTCTGACGAAGACAAAGTCGATAATTTGTTGAAAGCCATCGCCGAGGACGTGTACAATTTCTCATAACGAAAGAAAACTTGAACACTCCTTCTATTTTGAGGCAGCAGTGTCGCGTATTCGAGGCGTTGAAGACCCGGAAAATTTTACCTAAGTTCGGGCGCTTGGACAATGTTCCCACTGTTGCAAGTATGGATGCCACCGCCTGCGAAGACATTCAATTCCTCGTACGTCGGGTAGTTAGAGAAGAGCTCGTACGGCTTCAAGCAGGTGATGCTCACCACCAATGCTCGTTCGCGGCGTGTTCCGAACCACCTCCCTACTGGAAAATCGACAGCGCACAGAAAAAGCAGATTTCACCCCGCGGCTTCCGTTTCCCCCGACGGATCATGGCCACCACCGGATGTCATCATCTTGGCGTGCCACTGCAGACCTCCAACCATCGTCAACCAGGCCTCTACCCGAGGACTAGTATGCGTCACCACGAAATGTTCCTGCAGAGCACGACCTGTCTCCGCGTACTTCTGCCGCCTCTGCTCTTGCTAATGTAAGCCGATAAGTCCCTGTTTGCTACAAATGCGATCTCTCAGGGCATATTTCACGCTTCTGTCCCAGCCGGCCACCGGCACCACCACGTTTTTCGAGGTACCCTGCTCGTATGCACGAAACTGGCTTGTAAGACAAAGCGATATTTGCTATATGAAAGCACCTGAGTTGTTTTCACGAATACGTTTTCACAAGACAAGTTAATATGGACGTTATTGTCAAAGGACCACTGCCTTTTTCTGTAGTAATACGCCGAATTTCGATGCGCCATACGCCTGGTGCGGGCTGCTTGCTACGGACCTTGAATAAAGGTCGAGTGTGGTGGTTGTGGGTGGGTGTACTTATTTCGGCTACCGGTGAGTAAGCGCCAGCTATGTGGCATTCAAATTTATTTCTCCCGAAGCGAACGCGGTAACCTTTAGAACACCATTAGGGCTGATGTTTCAGTTCAATATGAAAATCTTCTAACCACTCACGAGCCCTTCATTTGGAAGCTACGTGCAATATTGACTAATTAAACTTCATGTCCGCGTTGGGGTTTTAGGTCACATACTGTTTTATAAGTCCATGTATAACAGCTCAAACTAAATTGATGTGGGAGTTATTGAAATGAAAGCGCAACTTAAGGTTTGGCACAGCTCGGTTTTTATGCTCCAGACAGCCAACAGAAAAGCGAGCAACGTTCGAAATACAATATTTAAATCCGTTGAGCGTGGCTGTCCAGGAAACTTCCAGGCACGGCGAGTTCGATATGTACCTGACGTGACGAGTACGTAATTTGTAAATGAATGAGTACAGTGATGCCCATCAACACGACGTGTTCATTACATTACCGAACGCACACACTGCAGGCAAAAATGCTCGTTGCATTTATTGGTGTCCGCACCTGAATTGCCAGACATGCTGAATTTTTCTGAAAGGTACGGCAAAGCGTAAGCGCACAGTTCCCTTTTGCTTAAAATACTAACCCATCATTACTTCCTGACTTGAAGATAACAAGTATATTCTGACTGTTTAGGCGAAAGCCGTAGGCTTAGTTGAGCTAGTCTCACTGTGTATTTTCACATGACTTTGAAGCAACGAACGAATACGGCGTGAGAAACCACATGAACTTCATTTATGGCCTCAGAGTTGTGTATGAGCTTACAGTGAACGCGTTCATTGGCTTGTCTGTCTACTTCTCTCAACGTCCTTCCTTAGCATCTGAGGTGAAAAGTAAAGAAGCGCGCATCTGCTAGCTGAGTAGTACTTGAGTCTGAACGTCTGTTAGTTTTCAGGGACCTGGCGTTTCTCACATCAACTTTGCTTAAGGCTCTGAAAACTGATCAAACGACAGTAGTGAGAGCACGCAGTACGGAACGTTCGACTAGCCACATTGTGAGGTTGAGAAACTGTGCTTCGGCTACAAGGGTAACAAGCCATAACAAAGTAAACAAGCTTTCGCTTTCATAGTAGGGTCTAGCAGGGTATAGCGGAGATAGACTGCATCCATTTTTTTCTAATAACCTCAAAGAGAAGGACTGTTTTATTTTCCAACGCCGCGAAACCTTACTGTTAGGCATTTCACTGCTTTAATAAAACATGGGGGCTAGTTTTCAAGCACAAGTGAATAATAGCAACACTTACGAAGAAGTAATACACCAACATTGCAAAACGTACACTCGTTTCTTTCAGGGCGCAACGTCCCAATCTCACGGCGCGGGCTGTTTTTCAAACAGCGGGGAGTCTTCAGTGATCAATCATTACACCACATCCTCTAAATCAGTGTAAGTGCAGCGGCCGACTTCAAATGGTTACTGATCTTTTAGTTAATTCTACAAGTGACCTCGTTAAGAAACTCGTGTCTTCAATATTTATTTCCTCATTCTTGCGAGCCGAAGCGAAAGACGTCGCTAAGATGACTAATGCATGAACCACTCTAAACTGTGGTTATTGAAGTTGTGTTTGAGAAAGCGCTGCAGTCTTGAGTTGCTGGCGAGTCAAAGCCAAAGAAGGTATTACATATATTACAATAACAAGTGAGATCGAACGTATGTAGTGGTAACATATGGCGCTTCAAAAAGATTGTTGTAGAGCGGAAAACTTGGAGTGTGCAGATGATCCCTCTAATAAGGTTATACCGCTGCGCTAAAATATAAACAAAATCTAGTGGTTGAGTCATTTTTTTATATCCACGAAAGTTTCGGTCGTCCTGACGTTTTATTATGGTCGAAAAAAGAGTAAATAATTTTTCTCTTGGGAATTATACACTCAGCATTTTGCCTTTCTTTCACAAAGAAAAAAATCGAACAATGTGTAAACCGGAAGTATCGTAGCAAAGATCTTGGCACCTGATGTTTGGTTCATCTCGACCACTCCCTGTGTCTTCTACAAGCGAAAGTATTAACGAAGCCGCTACAGTCAAATTATCTCGTCTTTATTTTGGCATTTAAGTTACTTTCTCATTGATTAAAAAGTAAAGCTTTGTTCCCTTAGGATTACAGTAATTGGGAAATGCAGGTAACTTAAACAAATGATAAAGGCTGAATAATCATTGTTCTCCAGCCAAACAGCAGTATTTATCGTATGTTGTCAGGCATATCTTAGATATGTAGAAGTTCCTAGTTGTACCGTATATTGTGGGTAGAAAGAAGGAAGGAAGAGTTAAGGGAAAGTTAACGAGACGTGCGTCTGGTTTGCTATTCTACATTGGGGGAATGTGAATGAGGAACTGAATACTTGGGACATAGAAAGAAGGGAGCAAAAGAAAAAACTGTTGTGTTCCATGTTAATGAACGCAGACTGTCGGGCGAATCACGTTGCTCTGTGTGGGTAGACGAGTAATGGTGCCTACTGAAGGCTTGGAAGTACTGGACACAGAGCATCGAGCACCTGGAATGGGCTGAGCGTACGGTGATTTGAGCTTGCCGACGAACATACCAAGTGCGTCTAGGAGGGACTGAGAAACTGTGACAATTGCCGAGTCTTCTTCAGGCAACTGGACAGTCACTGAATTAGTGCTCGCTGTTACTGATATGCACCGTGACTCAGCACGTCACTGTGACTTGCGAGGAAATGTGTCCCTGGGAACGTTCTATAAAAATGTGAACTCGTGTGAGTGAACTATTCATTGTTATGTACTTTTTTTCAATAGTTTCGTAGATATCGATTTTTTCTTGTTCTCTTTCTGGAGTAACTTTTTCGTCAGGCAGAACTCATGGAGATTTGGTAAGGGAAGTGATATGAAGATGAACTTCTCCAGAGCAAGCTATTGTTGGAACAAAAAAGAACAATTACCATTTTGTTTAAGAAAATGAACACTTCTTCAAATACAAGAGAGGAAAACCTTATCTTGGAAAGACGAGAAGGCAACGTCAATATTACAGGAGCTTCGCCCCTAAAAAAAAACTACCTGGTTTCTTCATGCGCACTCATAGTAGGTTGCTTAATCAAAGTGCACACAAAATGGGAATAATTAAAGTCGTATATTAGCCTCATAGTGGAATTACATGTCCACCAGATGAACTGAATCAACTCGGACAGCGTAGAGGTATGACGACGCATGCAAAATACCATCTACTGACTGCTGGCTCTAAGTTCTTGTTGTCTTGGGCATTCTGCATCCTTGGCGTGTATGTACAGGGGTCTCTCAATTTTTGTAATCAGATTTATTTTGCGACCGTGAAGTCCGCATATCTGAATTAAGGTTGACGGCACAAAATGCGAAAGGTAGAATGAAGATAAGAGCATCTCACGCATACGAGGAACAACTCTGAAAGGTCTTCACTTTCGCGTTACAGTGCCATTATTAAATTAAAAATATTCTGCAATTTCATATTTAAGTTACTTTTCCACAATTAATGTTGACGTTCGTTTAGTTTTTGTACGATACTGTTTTTATATGGCTCGATTAGCAGCGCGAAATCGAGAAACCAAGTAAAGAAAGTTTAAAGTATGAAGAATGTACGGCCGTAGTACGAAAACAACAGTAGAGTTCGGACAAAGTGTTATGTTGCGTTGCCCAACAGCACGTCTGATATCTCTTTCTACCCCTGGTTATGCCGCTCAGCCTTTTATGATTTAGACGTTTTGTGCCTTCTTTTGTAGGTTTCGAAGCTGGTATGAACGGAAGAAATATGCTAACATAGAAAGAAAGCAAACATTACAAATTACTACAACTGTATTTTTACGCCTTATAAAAATGCTTTTAGGGTCATGAAGGCATTGTCAAGCTTACATCTGCTGGGTATTCGTAGACAACGTGGCATAAAAATTTTGTGTAATTAGTGGTATGAATGCTACTAGTTAACAACAGAAATAGGTGCTGCGTACGACTGTGGAATGATTTCAACGTTCTGAGGCCGCATTTACAAAAACGTCTTCAGCTAAAACTTTTTCATAAGAAAATATTTCTACCTATCACTGTGTGCGACATAGCATTGACTAATCTTGCTTACTCTGAGAAAACCACACCGATTGGATCGCGCCCGTAATGTTTTAATGTGTACCAAAAGCACAGTAAGTTTGCATTTTCACATTCTACCTACGTAAGAATATAGACATATCGTGCGCGTATCAAGCCAGTGTCCTCCTGGAACAACTAAATAATACCAACCACTTGGGCTTTTTGCCTTTCTCGGGTGAATGTTCAATCTCCCCGCTATATCCCTGATTACACATCAATGTACAGTCGCCAATAGAACTCTGAGCGTAATTACGTGATTATTATTGAAACGACCTCAAGAAAATATTTTGCCGATTTTTTTTAAACGTACCATGGCATCAGGCACTAGGTGCAGCAAGAATATACGCTTCTTGTGAACAAACTGAAGCCAGGGATCTCTTCGGTGCTTGAACAGCATGGTTAACACTCTCTTAACTGTGCAACCGAGCTGCTGTGCGATCAAAAGCAAATGAAAGGAATGTTAGAAGTAAATACCAGCCAAAGTTACGAAATATAGTTACACCTGAATTGTAGGATAGTTTCTTTTGAGAGAAAAGATATTACAACGCAATAGAACAAGAAGATAGACGCAATGACCTGTAGAAATCTACCAAAAAAAAAGACCTCTCATAAACTCAAGCTGTGGTTTAATGTTAATCTTTCTTCGTTCCTAGTTTATTTCGTTGTTATGAGAGCTCGAATACGAAATATAAATCGCAGCATCAGCTCAAATCATTTCTCCACTCGTGGTGAACCAGGGAATGACTAGCATGTTAGGCAGACGCATGTCCAGTTTGCTAACCTGCTCCATGTAAAAGGAAACGAAGCTGTCGGCTTGCTCATTACTTTGAACAACCGCTACCACTTGACGAGTGTATATGTAGTTGCGAGCCGACGTGTCATTTTATATCCAACTTTTCATTTGCACAGACTTCGTTCGTGCTTTTCCGTAGAAGTAGACACCAGATCTCTTGGCTTATGCGGCTTGCTTAAGTCACATACAATATCGAAATACAGATTACGTATTACAATTATATGGAAGCATGCATGTTCAAGGTCATTCATTTCGCCACTGCTGCAATTCATCAAATGGCTTCTCTTTCCTCGATGTGGCTTCACGAAATGTATGCAGCTCTAAACATGGAATCCTTATACTATTTTATAAATTCAAGGCCATATTTTAAAGGTGCTATTCAGCTGCAGTTCTACGTCAGTATACAGCTTCTGTTTGTCAAACCGACTTTCACAGTATATACTGGGCAAACTTCGCAAAAAATGGTCATGCTCTAATGCGGCTCAAATACAAAGTTGATTTTCAATCATGTCTTTCTTTAGTTCACCTATTTACTCTTTTGTTTTTTTCATCGTTGCTGTAAATCAATTATAGTTGCATGCTTATTAACTTAGTGACACAGAATGGTAATTGCTGACTCTGGATTCCCCAACTAATATTTAGGCTGTTAGAAAATCCTTCGTACTGTTTGAAAGCAGAAATCTAAAGCGATCCGAAAAAAAATCTCCAATGAATACCAAGATAGTTTAATGGTAAATAGTACGAATGAATAACAACTCGGCCGGTACTCTGTGCGGGCTGGTTGTCATTTCATAAATAACTTGAAAACCGCAAAAAACGAGAAACGTGTGCGATGGCAGATGAGATCTGCGTGAGCTGGGCATGTTTTTTTTCATAAGAAACGCAAAAAGTATACCACAAGTATATATACTGTTTGCAGCTTTATCACACAGTTATAACTTATGTAGCTACGTTGCATGCCTCGCAACACATGTCTCCAGGCATTTCTGTAAAGAAAGTTTAGATGATTGACAGTCTGTTCATATCTTTGAGCCTCCATAATTGTCACAAGCAAAATGCTCAGCCAGTGAACGAACAACATAGAAGTGGCATTATCGGTTGGAAGCAAGGCATGTGACAAAAAGGAGTAAGAGAAACGAAAAACAATAAAAAGAGGTGTGCGAAATAACAAGAACGTAGCCAGCAACATTTCAAAATTTACATCTCCATCGACAAAACAAGCGGCTGCGGGACATGGAAGACCAGGCTTGGACGGAGGAGACCGGGAGCAGAGTAGTTGCTTCAACAGCACCGGTCTCGGGACGTGTACGCTGATCGCGAAAGTCTGGGCCAAATGTAAAGTTGCACCTGCACTTTATTGAAAATATGTTAAGGTTAGTAGAAGAGTGCTTTGAGCATGAAGCGCTGTTATGTGTCAGATGATTTATTATGGCGTCTCCAAATCTCGTCAGTCTGCGTGACTATTATATGAGAAGCACCGGACTATTTCTGCACTGAACCGCCCACTTTGGCGTCGAACCTTCCATTTATAGGCAGTGTGTCAAGCCTTCAGCGTTTGCATATATTGCTACAAGGAGAAATACTGTCGTATGCTATGTGAAATACAGTACGTTTATGAAAAATCAATTTCCTAGCTTTTTCACGCGATGCAATGATGAACATGACACGTTTCTTTTTTAATGTTTTGGTAACTTCCGTATTGTGGCCAAATGGTTGAGCGTGTTGTGCAGAATTGGTGCTGTCTGCGTTTCCAAAGCGGACAGTGTTAGGTTCGAAGCCAAGTAATGACCCTAGCTTCATGTGTGCCTAAATGGATGGTCCTTCAGGAGCCATGCACGTCATTTAGTGTCTAGTGTCAAATCTATAGTCACGCTCGCATTCAAGTGTTAAAAGCTCAAAACACGGGGACGGACGACGACGAAGTGATTGCTTAGCAGATCACAGTTTCAGTAGGTTCTCTCTTTTTTCACTAAATTTTAAGTGAACTTCGCGAATATCACATCCGTGTCCGTCGGTGATGGACGTGAACCCCCACGGACGTCCGCCAGTTACGGCGGCGTCGGCGGTGGCCGCATCCAGGAAGCGTACGGGACTCAACCGCGGCTACGACAGCGAGGGCACTCTTGTTTACTCAATGAGCAGCGAAGAGCCTTCTGACGACGACGATTTTAAGCTGGTGCTGAGCCGTAAAGCAAAGAGGTGGAACGGCAGAACATCTTCGTCATTGAGTACGTTGAACGACAGAGTGCCAAGGAGACCCGTGACAAACACTATCCTTTTTGTCCCTGAGGTACCGGACGGTAACATGAAGCGCCTCCACAGGCAATCTGTTTCGGTGATGCTGGAAGGACTCGTGCCAAACAAGATCACAGACATAAAAGTGAACACGCGTAAGAACGTATTGGCCATCGACGTTTTGCATGCTGCGGCACTTAATGTACTGCGCAACGTCAACGATTTGGGGGGAATGAAAGTTCGCTCCTACATTCCTGTGAGCTCTAACGTCGTCATTGGGGATACGATGTGGATACTGCCATTCCCAGCTTCTACTTCGATGTTCTGGTAAAACCGGCAAATGAAGCCAGCGTCATCGCAAAAGTTGTCCGTTTGGGAAACTCACGCTGCTTGAAGATCATGTTCAAGGGCGACTTCTTTCACACGTAAAGGTGGGCCATTTTTGGCATTCAGTGCGACCTTTCATACGGAAGCCCTTACAGTGTTATAAGTGCATAAAGATGGGCCACGTGAGAAGCGTATGTGAAAATAGGACGCTGTGTCCTCGTTGCGCGGAAGCCCATTCTGCGAATGACTGCGAAGCAACTACCCTCAAATGCTCGAATTGTCATGGGTCACATGCAGCTTCGTCAAAAGAATGCCCCGAAATTTAAAGAGAAATAGCGGTATTGAAACAAATGGTCAGAGACAATTCGTCGCATCGAGAGGCTGCCAGGACCGTCCGAAAGAGGCGTCATCGTCGCCGCAGTTCATCAAAGAATGCCGCAGACGCTGCATCGAAAGCACCACTCCACCACCCTTCTCTTCCACCGCCCTTGCCTCCCAGACCGAAGGCGGCCATCGCGGTCAACAAACCAACGAGCATCACTGTTGCAGATGAATCAGTTTGGCCTTCATTGCCGAAATCACAGCCACCTGCAAATCCCAAGCGCACATCGACAGTCACATCACTCCAGCCAGCCGCTCACAGGCTGCCTGAGGAGGACACAGAAGTCATCAGAATGTTCCGAACACTGCTGGATGCCATGCTAAAGCTGTGCAGCAGCCTGAAGTCTCCACTCGCTCAGAGTGAACAACAAGTACAGGATGCTCTAAGTACAGTATTTGCAAGTCTCCAGTAGCAACCATGGTTCGACCAATTTCTCCTTCCGCAACGAGAGCCGACAAGCGTCAATAATGCAGTGGAACGCAAGAGGCCTCAGATCGCGCATCTCTTCGCTCCGTCAGTATATATTCATGAATCGTACTCCTATGATAGTTATATGTGAACCAAACGTGCAACAACCTCCTAAACTATCAGGGTATGAATCTTTCGTTTTTTCAACGTGCGAGGAACGCAGCAAGATGGTTGTTTACATTCGCACAGATTTCACATATGTGCATCATGCAGTTCAACCGCATGATGGCAATCAATATGTCTGTTTACGTGTTAAAAAGGAAAAAGTGTCATTCACACTCATTGGTGTCTACATATCACCATCTGGACGATTTGAACAAGACCGACTACGAGACATACTGACAACGACTACGGGCCCGTGGGTTATAACTGGAGACTTCAACGCACATCACTTAATCTGGGGTAGTTCGACGATCAACGCCAAAGGAAGAAACCTCGTGTCATTCACTTCCAAGCATGACCTATGTTTCTTAAATGATGGCAGTCCTACATACCTGCGGGGCCTTACGTACAGCAGTTGCCTCGATTTGACTCTGGTATCCAGAAACTTCCGGTCGCAAGTGCACTGGTTTTCAGACATCGAAACGCATGGGAGTGACCACACTCCAACTTTTATGCGAATAAGGGGTCTTACTAACTGCTTTCCTAAGACCACAATACGAAGAATTGATTGGTCCAAATTTCAGCGACTGATGGAAAATACATGGAATGAAGACCCTGACCAGAACTTGGAGGATGTCATCAAAGAGGCAATGAGGGAAGCTTCCTGTCTCCTCCCGTTCACCGGCAAGCGTTCAGATTTCGACGTTGAACAGGAAAAACTTGCGCGCGCTTCGCCGAAGGGCGGAAAGAAGATACAGGCGGACGAAAGTAATATGCGACTTAAGGCTGGCACGATGCATACAGAAAAAAAAAATTGTCCGCAGCTTCCCTCGGGGGAACACTGAGGAGGATGCGGAGCATATAATTGGTTAACGGGGTGTCAAAGTGTGACTTACTTGGGTCGATGGCTAAATTGGTTAACGTGGTTGTAGGAGGGGGTGTTAAATGAGTGAACACGTACACACGTATGCGAACGGGCGGCGCTGGTCGAAGGGACGTCCATCATTGTGTTTGTGGATTCGTTGGAATTCATTTCACCGCGACCTTGGACGTCGACGCGCCGTACAAACCAACCGACGAGCGGCAACTGAGCGAGCGAGCGCCGACCTTGAGTATATATACAGCGCGACGGCGCATGCACTGTCAGCTGTCGAATGTTCGAGAAGGGGGAGAAGCGCAACGGCGCATGCGCGCGCGTCAGCTGCCGATGTTCTCGAAGCGTGACGGCGCATGCGCGCTACATTATACAGCTAGCGAATGTTCGTGAAGAGGAGAAGCGCACGCGGTGTGTAGAGGAGGAAGGGTTCACAGATGGTGGAGGAGTGAAGCGCGCGCGGTGTGTAGAGGAGGAAGGGATGCACAGATGGTGGAAGAAGGAGGAGGAAGCTTGCGGACGGCGCCGCACAACAAGCCTCGAGTATTAGATGCTCCGCATCTAAAAGTCCAACGACGTTTAGACAAACTTGAACACGAACACTTGAAATCATTCTGCGAATAATTTGATCCCCGAAAGCCGTTGTCACGCATCTGGAGCACTATTCGAGGCCTGCGCTCGACTCCACAACAAAGACATCCTTTCATGGCTTTAGCCCTACATTCAGGCCACACCGAACTTGAAGTGGCAAATGAGTTTTGTACGCGAATCGCTGGTGTGTCCGCCTTGTCCGCTGGCACCTTTAGGAGTGTTATCCCTGAACCTTGCATCTCCGAAATGGACAATCTTTTCACTATAGAAAATTCGACGCATCTTTGGCGGCTTACCGACGATCATCTTCACCAGGACCCGATGGCATCACCTACGCCGCTCTAGCCAACCTTCAACAGGAGACAAGGGGACAGTTGTTAAGCTATTGCAACCACTCATGGCTTGCGGGCAATGTTGCCCAGGATTGGAAGATAAGTGGACTTGTGCCACTACTCAAAGCAGGAAAGTCACCATTTCATTTGACATGATTTCGCCCTGTTGCCCTCGCAAGTTGCGTAGGAAAGGTCCTGGAAAGGATGATACTTACACGCCTAGAATGGTACCTCGAGCGCTACAACATATACCCAAACTGCATGACGGGTTTTCGGCGAGGTAGGTCATCTCTTGACAACGTGATTGATCTCACAACATTTATCCAGCAACAGAAGAGCCTCAAGCGCATACCACTGGCACTCTTCCTCGACGTCAAAGGGGCTTATGATAACGTAACACATAAAGCCATCCTAGACTCGTTGGAAGGTGTAGGAATCGGTGGTCAGATGTTCCAATGGATCCAGGATTATTTGACGAGAAGGTCCTTTTTTGTACAAACCTCAGATGAACCTACCACCAATTACTATACCTCCCGTGGCGTCCCTCAGGGCGCCGTATTAGGTCCCACTTTATTTAACCTCGTGATGGTAGGACTTCGTGAAATTTTGCCAAGTACCATCCTCATATTCATATATGCTGACGATATTTGAATATGGACTTCGGCTGTAACTCGTCTATAAGTACGTGCAAAGTCCAGCAGGCTGCCACCCTGACATGCTCATATCTCCGCAAGCAAGGTCTTTCCGTCTCAACGGAGAAATGTGCATTGGTTGCGTTCACTCGCAGAGCCATGACACAATACCCCGTTACCATCAATGGACATAATATTCTATATCAGAAGAACCATCGCTTCCTGGGTGTGATTATTGACAGGGACCTTTCGTGGAGTGCCCACTGCAACTACCTGAAGAGAAGGCCAACTTCCATCGTCCATATAATGCGGTTCCTCTGCGGGAAATCTTGGGGCGCATCGATAAGGTCAATGATGCAGCTATACAGGGCACTGTTTCTGGGATTTTTGCACTACAGCTTGCCGTTACTGGCAACTACGTGCAAGACGAACATCCGCACTCTCGAAAGTCTGCAAGGACACGCACTACGCGTGTGCTTAGGATTGCCGCGACGCACCTCAACCTACGGGGCAACTATGATCGCCAAAGAGCATCCAATTCGAACATACATCTCCACTGACAATTTGAGAGCCCACATAAGACACCACTGCCGAGTTCCTGGTCACCATGTTGCCAGTGTTGCCACTTCAAAGACCACACGCGATGTTTTCAAAGATTATTTCTGCCCATAGAGAATGCCTTCCTTTTGGCTTCACTCCAGCAACAAGACCAGCGTCACCCTCGTGGTGCCTACAACAACCACAGGTGTGCCTGACTATTCCGGGAATAACGAACAAGAGCCATCATTCAACAGTGGTCCTACGACAGGTGACATTGTGCTACTCAACGAAAAATACGGCCAGAGGACCCACATTTACACCGATGGATCGGTCTCGGCTGACAGCTCCACAGGTGCTGTTGTCATCCCGGCGTACCAGGTCACTGTAAAGCTCAAACTGTCGCATAGGACAACATCCACAGTAGCGGATCTTGCCGCCTTACGTGCTGCTGTACTTATATCGCGGAAGCCCGACCTCAAAAATGGGCTGTGTTCTGCGACTCCAAGGCATCCCTTCAGAGCTTCCAATCAGCTTTACGACAGAGGGAGCTGCAACAACTAGTGAATGAAATAAGAGAAGTGATTCACGAAGTTTTATCAAAAGGACATGACTTGGTGTTCCAGTGGTTACCGGGACATTGTGGTATTGTCGGTAATGACCTTGCTGATAATGCTGCCCGATCCCCCCACGCGGACGCCCAGACAACCCCAATTCCATTGTCGAGAATCGACGCTGCAAGGGGCCTTCACTCGTTCGCTAACACCATGTCGGAAACTTGGCTGAGTGATCCCAGTGCCAGGAACCGCCGCCTACACAAATTGGACCCATCGAGAAAGCTTAAAGTTCTATCGGACCTCTCCCGCCAGAATGCAACTTAACTGTGCCGCCTGTGGTTAGGAGTAGCTTTTACAAAGGCGTACTCTTTCCGCATAAGAATGGCGGATAGCTCCCGATGTGACTCGTGCGACACTGATGAGACAATAGAACATCTACTGTGTTCATGTGAACGTTTTGCGAGCGAACGCAACTTGCTACGCGAAACGTTAGAGACTCTAGACAGTAGACCTTTTTCCGAAGAGAAGATACTTGACTCATGGCTCTACGCGTCGCTGGCCAGCAAAGCGACGCGGGCATTGCTAAGTTTTCTAAAGACTACCGGACTACGCGACCGCTTATAAGCGTGCAATGGACAAGGTTACATCTACACACACGTTGCCCTTCACTTATCTCTCTCTTCTCCTTTAATCCCCTCACCCCTTCCTCCAGTGCAGGGTAGCAAACTGGACGTGTGTCTGGTTGACCTCCCTGCCTTTCATTTCTTCCCTTCCTCCTCTTCCTCCTCAAAACAAGAATAACAAAGTTGTAATTCCAATTATTTACTTAAGGTTGCTAAGACCTTCATAAACATGCGGCCGGCACCTACACTGCACAAAAGGGGTCGCCACCACCTCACCGAGCATGCGATTTGTCGTCCCATCGTAGCCTCTTCAGCGCGTTTATAAATACGTCTGAAGTGCCAAGCAACCTGACCGAAGTCGCTGCACAAGGAACGTATCGACCGCCGTAACTAGCAAAAAAGGCGATAAAAAGACGCTTATAGTACACCCATGTCACACACCAAGTTTGCGAATTTGTCTGGCAAGCATATAGCCGTGCTGCATAACACATACATGCTATTCGAAACATCAACGTCATTGACAGTTCGGTAAGAGGAGCAGAAAACTGTACAACCAGAAATCTTTGGGTCTCTGTGATACGCACACTCTCGGATTTCACAGCAGTGGAGCTGCATTTCGTGGAGGTGTTAGAGATTCACCAGTCATACTCAAGAATGGTATTTTTGTCGCATAATTTGCGTGAGTGAAAGCAGCACGTTCATTTCACAACGTTAATGCACCAGTTTCTTTTAATACGAACATACTTTATGCCGGGGTGCACCAAGACATCGGTGACGCAAGTCAGCCACAAATATTACGGTGAAAAAAAATACACTTCATCAGAAGACAAAGTAAAACTTTGGCCTCGTACCTCCGTTTTTGGCTGCAAAGGACGTCGACAAGCGCCACTATTCTATCTGGAGGTGCTGCGTGAGATATGTCTTCATCTGATAGTACTGTGTAAGAACAAAAGTTTTTTGAACAAACAGCTGCTCTTTGGTGGCAGCACTGGGTCCATTTAGGTTAAGCTTCTAAGTGAAGAATTTCTAAGTGAAGCGTAGATAGCCCGTAAACTTCTTATCGATGCGTTCATAGCGTTGCATTGTCAGCGCAGCGTAATAAACACTATGGTTTTTGTATGCATTTATATGCGAAGCATGCGGAGGGAAGGTGACCGTGTTGCATATGTTTTGTCGAAGGACACGTCATTAAATAGCTTTAAATATATGTACAATTGTTGCACTCACAGACATATGTTGAAGATGTGCAGATGTTTATATAACCAGTTGTTTACACTTGCGCAACGATGCCAACTGGAACATGCGCATTTGAAACACCAGAAGCTAGTATGAAGCGCTGATACTCGCGAGGATGCTCGACCTGGACACTGCTACATAAATAAACTTTCACGCACGGCAATTAACTTCAATTTACGTTAGCCCGACATGACAGCTGTATCAAAGGAGTACATATGTATTGTTTAAAAAATGTGTTGTCAGCACTGCCACAACAATTGACCTGAGATTAGCGTATATTTGAAAAGTAGTTCCAAGAGCTGGCGTAGCTCTGTGGCAAAATGCCTCATTGCCACAAAGAATGCTAAGGATCGATTCCAACTGGAACCCTGACATTTATTTTTTGCATTCGTCAGGTCGGCGGTATACCCATATAGGGTATTTCTAAACACTCGCGCGTTAAAATTGCCCATGTGTGTTCTCGCCGTTCCTGGGTAGACACTAAGTGTCAATCACCCGTGGCACATACCCGCCCGTGGGTATGTGCCACTGTCTGCCGGGAAGCGTTTGACGACATACGCGACGAGATTGTGACATTATTTTTGTCATGACTAGCGCGTCATATTCGTCAAACCATCTTACCCTCCCATGCTAACTTTGGTTTACGTCAAGTTAAGGGGGTGACCACGAGAGCACCCAAACGTGAACGGCAAGATATATATATATATATATATATATATATATATATATATATATATATATATATATATATAGATAAATAGATTGAATGATTGATTGACAGATAGATAGATAGATAGATAGGTAGATAGATAGATAGACAGATAGATAGATAGATAGATAGATAGATAGATAGATAGATAGATAGATAGATATGCTCAAAGTCGCAGAAGTTCACTAAATGCTTCGCATTTAAAATAGTACCTGCACAGTAGCAAACGGCTATACTTTTTATTAGTGTTCTGACGGATAATGTCAGGTACTCGGCGGGTACCCTCAATAACGACAATGAAGGTGGAGAGCTACCTAAACTGCTGCACATTGTTGTTCTTTTATTGTTCTAAGATAATTTTTGCTGGCAGCGTATGCTTTTAAAGCTAAGCAGCTGTGAAAGGCCCCATTTCCTTCAATTTATGTTCGAGTTGAGTGTTTCTACGTGTTCTTAACTGCTCTGGAAACAGCATGTGCCCACCTAGAAACGGCCGAGAACACCGTATGTTGCGCTGGCTGAAGCACAATTTTTGTGGCTCCGGCAAGTTGTTGTTCTTTCACAATAAAAGACGTCGTATGCACAAGCTGCTACACTTTTGAAAGGCCTTTTCAAAAAGGTCGCTGCTGTGTTGAGCAGTACACGTTGTAGGTCTTAATTACACGTGATTTTACATTTTTGCCTGGCTAAGGTACCAACTCAGCAGGATATCATGCGTCATCATCAATTTACGCGTCATATCTATTCACAGTGCCATTTTTATCACTTCTACTTTGGGAAGCAGTAATCTTAAAAACTGTTGATGTGTCCTTGTTTGCCTTTTTCTTAAATTAGTGTGTCTTGTAGGCTTTATTTGTTTTTCAGAGCAGTCGACAACTGTTCATTCACAGACTTTCATTCATTTATGTCGAAGGGCTCCCTCTTGTATTGAGGCACTTCGGCTTCACTTTCCAAATGGGGGGACATCAAGAAGAGACGTAATTTTACGAAGCGAACAATTCAGAGCAAAATGTAAAATGGGTCAGAAATATGCGCACGCGGCTTGAAAGCGCATTTATTATATCACTTTACACTTTCTCACAAGCATATATGTCATCATAAATTCCGCACACGTGTTGTATGTAACCATGATATTAACCACCTAAAACAATGTGTTGCGAAATAGGCTGATGGTGAAAACTGATATAGCGATCATGACAATCGTAATTTGGCTATTACGCTTTTTTTCACGCCAGCAGTGCGAACCCTTGAAGCAGGGTGGAGTGCTTGGCTAGTCAGCACACGGTTTCAAAACGCTTCGCAGTTGCGCGAAGATGACAGATAGGTTCATAGTAAGCACTCATACGCACACGAAAACATGCTTTAATATAACTAATTTTAGTTACGGCAAACAGGTGAATTATAGGCTGTTAGCAGCCGATCCTCGAGCACTGTTTCAAGTATGAAGCTTGCCTAGCATCGCGAGAAATGAGATGATAAAAACTGTTTCGCTCATTTGCTAAAGACTTGATTTCTGTCAAAGGCTAAGGCTATATATAAATCAGAAAAAAATCCCTTAGGTGGTTCTGGTCACGAAAAGAGGAGAGAGCTGTCTAGGATCTCGTTCAATATCGCTCCCAAGGGATGAGAAAAAATTTTATATGGAGACACCAGGTAGCTCGCTGATGTGCGTGCGTCAGGATTGAAAGTTGGACAAGTTGTCTCGGATTCATTAAAAGTGTTTGGAAAAAAAATCTCAATAGAAATGCTATAAAGACGGGATGATGCGCTCCCGTGTTTGATCTTGTACGCAGCGCGTCGTCCTATGTTTTTCGCTGATCTCTTGTGACCGTCTTTTTCCACATTTTGAAAGTAATGCGTTCGTGTTGTTGTCTTTTACAGTGTCACTGCAATCATTCCTCAGTCTTATCATGTGTTATTTTATAACCATTGCATCAACTGTTTCTGTATAGGTCATTTGGATCTTTTTAACTCTAGTGTGCCTGCCTATATGTTCCAGTTATCAGCCTTTTTTGCTCGCGCAGTTTAGAACTAGTCTATACTATATCCTAGCAAAGCAGACACGGTGAAGAAATTGGCGAAAACAGGGGTGCCATTTTCGTTTAGCAAGGGGCAACTTCGATGAGTTCCAAAGCACTCTACTCAAACCTGCCATCGCTAGAGAAAGAAAGGAAGATACTCTATCTTATTCACATGTGCTCCGGCAAGGATGCATAAATGCTTCTAAAAGGGCTGATCAAAAATATTTAGGAATGTTCCTTCCAGTACCCTCCTCACCCTGTTTCTCCTATTTCCTATTTCCTATTTCTTTTCTCACCACTATCCCTCTTGCGAATGGGGGAGAGTGGGCATCGAACATAAATAAACGCACCTAATGAAGGCAGTCACTGCCTTGAGGAAGCGAAACCTATACTTGTCGAATCGTTGCCTTCAGAGGCACCCACCTGTTCAAATATCTTCAATCTCTTCAGGACTTCAGCTTCATCTGAGCCTGGTTTGATTCGCATTTTTATACTAATATAACTAACATAAGCATCAAGTACTCTACTACTTTGACAATTTATCGTTACATTTCGCTCAAATTTTTTTGGCATGTCAAGATTGGTGACAAGCACATTTTTTTTAAAAACACGTACTCAGTACCTTACTTTTAGCAAGATTTATAGGCAAGCGCTTCTTAGGAAAACTTCTGGCGTAGCGAACTCATGTGATGGATAGCTAGAGCAATAAATATCCACTCTTTTATTTTTTGTATTCTTTAGTTCAGTGCGGGTGTGGTTCTTTTACCAGCTATTTTTTTTATGAAAACAGGCCGATGGTGGGGCACTCGTATTCAGTGAAGATGAAAGTTTGTCTCGCTGCATGATTTATTTCTCTTTTCCTAAAGACAGAGAGACTTGCAGTCTCAACAATATTTACGCAGAATGCACGCACTCACTTCAATAAGATTTATTGAACACACTGTCTCATTTTTCAAACTATTCACTGAGTGCTACAGTTGCTAAAGCGCTGTTTTCTGTTATTATCATCCTGCTTCCGAGGAACATTTGCGAGAACGCAGAATGCTACAAAATGCGTAAAGCAGCACATTCATCAAACCGTTCAAGCAATCTCCCGAATAGACAACGTGGCCCCGCCGTGGTGGTCCAGTGGCTAAGGTACTCGGCTGCTGATCTGCAGGTCGCGGGTTAGAATCTCGGCTGTGGCGGCTGAATTTCCTATGAAGGCGGAAATGATGTGGGCCCGTGTGCTCAGATTCAGGCAAAAGGTAAAGAACCCCAGGTGGTCGAAATTTCCAGAGCCTTCCACTACGGCGTCTCCCATATACATAGGGTAGTTTTGAAGCGTCAAACCCCACATATAATCATCACCCGAATATACTTGTTCTTATTTGTCCCGGCATGTCTGACTGCTATTTCCGAAACATGTACAAATATTTACGAGGCCGATTTATTATATATTTCAGGAATGTAAAACCAGATCCGTCAGTGAAAACAAAATAATACAAACACTTTCGTAGGAAGCAGAGAAAGCGACATGAAGCAAAGCATATCTAACCCTCTGCAGCCCTACATGTACAATTTTCATAAAACACTAATGCATAACCACGCTGCGTTAATTTAATTCATACTTGTACTGTTTCTTTATTTCAGATACTTTTCTTTTATGTCGCGTAAACTCGTGACACGTACAGGCGTCAGACAACTGCTAGTTATATGCTTAGGTTTGCAATAGGCACAATAACAGGTGCTCAAATAGCTGTTGGCTACAGTCACAGTGGTCAATGTCTCGTATGCGGTATTCGATCTGTGTTACAAAGGTGGCCACTGAACTACAACTACGGCAAACCAATGAAGAATAAATGTGCGACAAATATAAGTATTCTTCAGTAAGCCCTGAATGCCGCTGTCAATTGATCACATGGGAGTATTTTTTTTCGTAGGCGAGCTATAAAACCTCTTAAAAACCGAATGTGAGCTATACACAATCATGCCAAAATACTCCTGAAATACATGATGTGAACAGGGTAAATCAGACGTTTATTTTTCGCAAACGACTTTTTATATTGATGATTCTTGCTTAGTGGGAAAAAATTGCAGAGATGGAGTGATCGCGTGGCTGTTAGCAAATAATAGCGAATGAAAAAATTGTTTTTTATAATTGTATGTAAGGAGAGGTTGGTGCCAATGCGTGGCGCCGGCTACTCCTCTTCTCTTGCACAAAAGTCAACATCGCACGTTCAGTAGCAAACACAAGGCTATACATATGTACATAGCACAACACTTACACAATGAGCTCACGTTTTTCCACACTGAGTGTCCACACCCCACAGACATGAGTCCACACTGCGTAGAACTGTGTCCGCGACACACTGAGTTTGTAAAAAAACAAAACAAAAGAAATCCACACAAGTAATCACGCCAATTTAGGTGTTCACACAAAAATGTGAAAGTTCCCTAAAACGTGTAAGGTGATCTTGTCGCTTAAAATACTGACATGTTTTCAGAAAGGTTTTCCGAAAAATATAGTAGTGAAGCAGGAAGAAACTGTTTTGAAACATACCGCGGTTAACATGTGTTTTTTGTTTAGTACTTTTGAGCTATTTCTGATTCCTCCAGAAAGTGAACGACTCCACGTGCTGCAGTGGATTGTAGCTTTCCTTTTGGCCATGGACCCGAGATTTTTGCAATTGATGGAGGTCGCTTATCCAAAGCATTGAGTTTTAAGAGTGAATACACTTTATAAGCGACCCCAAACCATCCACCGCCGTCGGCGGCGTCCGCAGTCTACTCTCTGTCTTTAAAAGAAAGAGGACTTGGCGGGCCGCAGTGCGACGCTCTACCGAATAATCCACGGACGCGACGCTGATATCGGTGTCAGTAACGCGCCTTCTACCCCCTCCCCCTTCGCTCGCTCCTCCGCTCTCCTCGCTCGCTGCAGCTGCGCGCGCACCTCTCTCTCGCGCGCCCACCTTCTCTCGCAGCCTCCCGTCGAGAGCGGGTCGTGAGGGGGAGTAAAGTTAAAATCCGTTGGCATTCGCCTGTGAGTTAACGTAAACTCCCCCGTGTGATCAAATTGCGATTCCCAGGAACCATTACATCATAAAGGCACCATAGTGTGATTAATAAATATAATAGTGCGAATTATTAAATACCCCTCATAGCATCACCCCGTGTATTCGCACTTAACCATGTTGACCCTCGGGGAAATGCTTGGGAGTTTTTTGAAAAAGGTTCTTTCGAGGTACGTCATAGTTTTTACAATGCAGAAGAATATGCTCCACATCTTTTTGAGCTTCTCCACATGAGCTGGTGGGACTGCCAGCTTTCCTTATTCTATACAGGAAAGCCTTCGTGTAGGCTGTACCAAGTCGAAGCCTATGGATGACTGTTTCTACCGATCGGCTATCCTTTAACGGAATATTCAATTCTATACAGGGATCAATGTTATACAACAGAGAGTTTTGCGCACCATTTTTGAACCAGGTTTCCTTAGAGAGTTGACAGCTCACCTTATTTATTAGACAACGTGCATCGCTCATCGATCGATGTAGCAGTGATATATTATTTTCTTCGTGTGCTGCACGTGCAATGTGATCAGCTACGTCGTTTCCTGTGATTTCACAGTGGCTTGGCACCCATTGAAACATTATAGTGTGGTTTAAATCTTTTGCTATAGCATACGTCCTCTGTATTTCATATGCGAGCTCACTAGCTTTGTTTCCCAAGCTGATTGCTTTTAAATAAACTAATGAGGACTGTGAGTCACTGATAACTACCTATCAAAGTGGACCTGGCTGTAAACATATGAAGAGTATTGCCTAGAGTTCTGCCGTTGTGGATGTTGTGAAATGGCTGAGTTTAAAAGCTTTTCTCGCTTGGTATGTAGGTGCAAAGAATGCCGACGTAGAGCTTTAATTCAGACATAATCCGTCGGTGTACACGTGAATATAGTCTTCATAGTTAGTACAAAGCTGTATTAAAAATAATTGCTTTATTACGATTATGAGCACATGGTTCTTACAATTTATTCCCGGAATCGAAGTTGTAATGTCTGGGATAGAGAGTCGCCATGGTGGGTGGGATGCACATGGAAACCAGTATTCGTGCGTAGGCAGTACACTCTTGAATTCTAGTATATTTTTGTGCATTCTTGCAACTGACCTCTCCTGAATAGTTCGGTACAGGGGATGATTAGCGTGTTGAGTTGCCAACCGAAGATAATGCCGGCAAGTTTCCGTAAATCTCATAGCATGGAAAGTCGGTTGATGAGACTCCGCAATTACTAAAGCACTGGCAGACGCTCGCGGTACACCAAGACATATACGAAGGCTTCTGGCCAACAATTTTTGAATCCTCTCCTCTAAGTTACGTGATATCCTATGTAAAACCGGGGCAGAGTAAGCTATTCTTTGTCGAATTATTGCTGAATGTACACGCAATGAAGAAGAACATCAACTACCCCATCTCACTCCGATCAGTCGTCATTATATATTGATTAGGGAGTTGACTTTGTCCTCTAATGATTTTATCTGTGGTGCCCAAGACAGACGTCTGTCTAAAATAACCCCTAAAAATTTGTGCTGCCGCCCACGTTGTAAGCTCTGAGAGTCTATCTGAAGTTTGAATTTCTTAAGGCATTTCCTTGTGAACGGAAGTACAGATGTTTTCTCACGGGAAAGAATCGTGCCTCTGCTCTTAAAAAAGCCATTGATTATTGTCAGCCCATCCTGAAGTTTTTGCTGAACTGCTTGAATGCTCGTGCCTGATGCCCAAATGCACAGATCTTCTGCATATATGGAATATTTCAAACTAGAAGGTAAGATATGGGATATTTCAGCCATAACGCAATTAAATAAAAATTGGCTTTGTAGGCTACCCTGTGGGACTCCTTGGCTAACTTCATACTCTTTACTTTTACCGTCAGCCGTGTCAATGAAGATTTTCCTGTCTCTTAGAAATTCTGCGATCCATCTTAGTGTCCTGTCTATTATTCCCAACTGAATTAAACCGTGTAGTACATGAGCGTGGCTGGTTGTGTCAAATGCTCGCTTTATATCTAAAAATACTGCAATGACGATTCTTCCACAGCTCCTCTCATGGTCTACATAAGTTACAATGTCTAGAATGGCATCCATGGTGCAGCGGCGTTTACGAAAGCCTGCCATATTTTCTGGAAGCACGTTCGTACATTCCACCCACCACTGAAGTCTAGTGTCTATCATCTTTTCCATAAGTTTACAAAGACAGCTAGTCAGGCTGACAGGACGGAAAGAATCTATGGATAAAGGCGTTTTTCCAGGTTTGAGAATCGGGACCACTCTTGCAACTTTCCAGGAGAGTGGAAGGTACTCTGTTGTCCATGCATTATTAAATATCTTCAACAAAGTATATGTGGCCACAGGACCCAGGTTTTTTCATGCTGCATATGTTAGCCCATCAGGACAAGCTGCTGTCCTCTGTCGGCACTCTGCAAGAGCATTATTTATTCCTTGCAGTGAAAACGGATGATCTAGGTCATCATGATGTGTATTGAGAGACAAAGTAATCAATGCTTTAATATCCTCAACAGACCTAATGTTTTCAGGCGTGTGCCCCGCCGCACTAGGTCGTGTAATATGCTGACAAAATTCGTCCGCAACGGTTGTTTCCGGTACATTCTTAACTAAAGCTAAGGCTCTAAATGGTTGTTGATGTGTTACTGTCCCACATAAAGAGCATAGAACATTCCATAACTTTGACTCGGGTGTAAATGGCGTTAGCGAAGTGCAGAAATCCCACCAGCGCTTTTTGCCTAGTCTATCCAGTTGTCGTCTCATGCGGTCATGCGTTCTTTGACAGTCGCGGTAATCTTCAAGTAGACCCGTGCGTCTGTGTTTTCTTTCAGCTCTGCGGCGAATGGCCCTAAGTCATTCGTATTGAGCGTCTAATCCAACGTAACATTCAGGAATTTTAACGAACTTGGAACACTGATTTAATTTGATTTCTATGAGTGAGACTAAGCTGTCAGTGTCAGTAATAGTATCAGCTTGATGTGATATGTGATAAGGAAATGCTTGCCAGTTAGTTATCTTTGCTGAGGGCCTATATTTAGTAAAGCGTAGTTTTGGATGCTGTATTAGGATAGGCAAATGATCACTACCCCTTGTTTCAATGTCTGTTCACCATGACGCCCCAGAAGCAATATCATGTGAGCAGAGCGTGAGGTCTAGGCCACTCGAGTAATTGAAACCCCGTAGGAACGTCACTGAACCGTCATTTAACAAACATAATGAACTATCCTGAATTGCTTTTTGTAGGTCCTTTCCAGAACGATCGCAGTACGCACTTCCCCACAAGACATTGTGAGCATTAAAATCTCCGCAATATATCACAGCTTTCGTGTACGTCCGGAAAAGTGCTGTTAATGCAGAAAGCGAGATATTTGTGGAAGGCTGGAGATAAACGCTGAATACTGTTATATTTACTCGACCAACTGTAACCTCACATGCTACATATTCTGGATAATCTGATGATGTAGCATTCAACTGTACTGATGGCAGATTTTTTCTCATACATATCATCGCTCTGCTTGGTCCTGTAGTTCTAGAGGACATATACACAATGTAGTTCGAAAACCAAAAAGTGATGTCTACCCCGGCCTCTGTAATACATAACACTGGAAAGGAGCTCTGAGCCACAAATTTTCGGAAGTCTGCACACTTAGGGCGAATACTATTCGCATTCCATTGGAAGATCGCAACATTTTGATAACAATTAATCATGTTTTGCCTGCGCAGTGACTGTTGTGGCTAATTGTAACACTACCTGTTTCATCGACAAGATGGCTTTGACCTCAGGAAGGTTGTTAGCCTCTGGGATCGCAGCTAGTATGGCTTTTAAAGCCGAGAATAACATTGGTAGGACAATATGAGCTATCGACACAGATGAGTTTTCTGGTTGCGTTACACTTACTGGATGCGATGTGCTAGTGCTTTCTCAGATGTTAACCACGTGGTTACTTTTCTCTTGAGGTCCCTCCTGAGACTCTTGTCGAGCTGGCTGCTGGCTTGTTGATGTCCCCGCACTTTTTCCTTGCTTTCGTTGTCCTCTTGCAGCTTGCGCGTACGTCATTACATGGTCCTGGCGTTTAGGTGCTTGCGGTCGAGGAGGCCGTGCTTGGTTCATGGTGTTCATGTTGGGCTCAGGCGGGTCATGCTGTTGCGTGCGACCGTAGATGATGCCATGTTGATATTGAAGAGAAGCCGCCTTGTTCTGTGGGCATCCAGAGAACGACGCAGCGTGGGGCGCCTTGCAATTGGCACACTTATGTTGTGTTATCGATTGCAGTCCTTGTGATGGTGGTCTTCGGCGCATATTTTGCAGCGCCTTGTTCCTCGGCATTTTTTTGCCAAATGTCCGAACCTCTGACAATTATAGCAGCGTCTTGCTGGGCCCAGATATTCCTCAACTGGATGGCTTGTAAATCCAAGGAATAATTTCTCTGAAAGAGGTCTGTCTTATCTGAACTGTAAAATCACCCTTCTCAGTGGGTGCGATGCTACAGTGCCATCTTCTTGTCGTATGTAACGAGTCTGGTGTCTAGCCGACATCACTCCTGCCTCTCTTTATATTCTGTAAGTTGTTCTGTGTACTCTAGAGACACATGTCTGAGTTTGCCTACATTTCGCATGTAAGACTCCGGAATGAATGGCTTCACCAGCAAGCCAGCCACCTGCGCACGAGACAACAAGCTTTTGGCTGAAGCGAAAGTGCTCACGGTGACTGAGAAAGTTCCATCTTTGTTCACTCTGAAGAACGCGCTTTCTCTTTAGCAAGTGCAGCAATTTTCGATGCTACAACGTTTGGGTTTACCTTCCAGAAGGTTCTCGTTTCCTCTATTGGTCGGAACACCACAGGAATTCCCTCAAATCTACTCTTTTTATATTTCACTTGAGTGAAAGGATCTGCTTCCTCATCAGATTCAATATCTTCATCAATAAAGGAGTAGGTCGATGTCCCCTCCTGCATGTTGTCCGTATGCTCTTCCACTCTCACCTTTTTCGCAGAGCTTCCTTCGTTCGACATGTCCTCAGGTTTCCTTATCGCCTCCAAAACGAGTGTTGGTGCCCTGATGTAAGAAACCATGGTATATACAGGTTGACTCACATGCTCGTCGGTTCCGAAGCCACGCTGTGGTAAAGGTGGCCCTTGCCACGCTTGCACATCCTGGCTGGTCCCGTCCACCACGGTGACAGTATATTTGCTAGATGAGCACTAGATAATTTACCTGTATCTGATGATACGAAATATGTGGGACGGTGCTCAAAGAACATTGTATTCGTAGAAATAAATACCTGACCTGTTTGCAATCAGTGTGAACTGGCAGTTAGGTATGGGCACATTTCAAGTGAAACCTGAAATTTCAAAACCCTGAACTGCTCATACAAGGGCCGCAGGCAGAAATTATTAAGACGACTTGAAGTAAGATTAGTGTCGCACAATTTTATCATCACTGACAAGATGCTGCTGCTTTTTAAAGAAAGCACATCACATTATTTTTTACCACTATCTACGCGAATGTTGCTTTTTTCATAGTGTTTCAGCCACGCCAAAGGTATTTTTCTTATTTCACTTAACAGCTACTGAACCATGTATTTATCCAGCCTGTTGTACGACACTCTTTTACTTCCGCTGCCGTGCTATATTTATGCATTTAAGAATGTAACTTTCGTATGGTCTGTTATGCATTACCACTCAGTCGAGCTCACTTTTGTAACCATAGGGGTAAACAAAAAAGCTGAATTCATTAGGCTAGCAAACAACAATGGGAACCAACTTTTACGGTCTTAGTTCTCGGCTTAGTCGGGTAAATATTTCCTCACAAAATAGACATAGTTTAACCTCAAGAAAAAAATAAATTTTAGTGATCAGAAGAAACGGAAGGAAGTTAGAAACCTTTCGCGAGCTGCTGAAGCCCGAAAGACACAAGAAAAAAACTCATAGAGGGTCAGTACGAGGTAACAACTGTCAAAGATCAACTCTTGCAAGGCCCTGTTCAATCAGAAAGAAGGAAGCAAGAAAAGAACACACATGCTTAGACAGAAGGAGGGCGAACTGTCTTAGTGGTTACGTCAAATTATAGCTTTTGTAGCACCTCAGTCTTTTCACAGGCCGCTCCAGTAAGCAAAGTGACCTTCGCGTAGTCCAACGCAAAAATTACTTCGAAATGACAAGTCGTACAAAACTTCGTCAGTTTCATGCGCAGTAGCGTGGCTGACCACGACCTGTTGCGAAAGTGCGATTCACCTGCCCACGTCCCAACTCCTGCGAGAAACTAGAGGGAAACACGGAAATCTCAACTCCCGTAACCAGCACGTAGTCAATCAATCGCTCCAAAAAGTTGTGTGCATGTCACGAACGAAGTTTACGAATCACTCTATAACAGTATTGTACTTATCCTTGGGAAATTCTACAAGCTTATCTCAAATAGTGACGTCATCGACGCCCCGCTAAACGGAGCGTGGTTACTCCACGAAAGGGAATCGCTAAGCTTCTTGCGAAGCTTGCGCTACGCATTTCCTTAGCATTTTTCTCTCGCTGCCCTCAAAAGAGGAGTACTTGAGGCTGAGAGGTACAATTATTTCAGTTTCCATCTAATAAGTTTTATTATTCGTACGATGCGTCGCATATTTGCTTTTTTAGGGGCGAAGCTCTTTTGGGCGTGGGTCGGTCGTCACCTGTATGTATGCATGTAGGTAGTAACCGCCTCACAGCACATCCACAGAGTGAATGATGATGAGTGTGGTAAAGCTTCAGGGGGTTTTATCGGCAGACAGTGAATCACCCGCTGGTCACATCCGCCTGTTGTCTGTGTGTCTGTCAGTTTGACACACGGACAGACGCATGAACGAACAGATGGAGAGACGCGTGGACGGACAGATGGACTCATGGATGAACAGACGCAGGGACGGGCACACGAATGGACGGACAGGCACACGGCCGAACGCAGGGATGGACTCATGGAAGGATGGACCACCGCATAGATGAATACACGCACGGACGCATGGACGAACGTATGGACGGACGCACAAACGGACAGAGGAATGGACGGACGGGCAGATGAACGCATGGACGGACGATAGTTATTGCGCGAGAACAAAACGACGACACAGAGACAAGAAAGACACGAAGGACACGAGCGCTCATGTCCTTGGTGTCCTTATTGTCTCTGTGTCGTCATTTCGCTCTCGCGCTATAACTATCGTCATGCCATACCAACTAGCCCAAGCTGCCACACTTCTAAATTCCATGGACGGAGTCATGGACGGACGCATGAACTGGCGGACGCTTCACCCCACTCAACATCATTCACTCCATGAATATTGTGTGAGCTTTTCCCTGGAAATGAGCTGACAGTCCTTGATTCTCCAACCCACAAGAGTCACAATGTGTCCGGAATATTTTGCGCTGTAAGTAGTAATTTTGGATTCATATTATTCCTCGATAATGAAAACAACTGAATTTTTCTTTTCAAATGCAAAAGTTTTTGCAATTGATCCCCTTATGTCTGGATTGTCTATGTAACTATAACATTTCCCTGCCAGAAGGCTGTTCTGTTACGCTTAAAGGAGCAAATGCTTTCATGTGGCAATCAGGCAGAAAAGCTTTCGTAGTACAATCATCAGCCGCATATATACTGGATTGATTGCTATTGTATTTTAAGCAATACAATTTTCATAGGTTCTCGAAGTCATCTGTTGCATAAGTGACTTGATCAAACAATGCTTTGAATTTTATTATTAAGCCTGCATGTGAAGTATTATTTACTTATTTATTCTACTGTGTTAAACAAAAACTGTGCTTTTTATTTGTTCAATAAGGCATGGTTCGCATGCAGTTTATGAAATTACTTGCGCACTGATTGGTGTTTTTTTAAAAGAAAAAACACCGCACATTACGGGAGATTTCAAGACATCAGCTGTCTTTGTTTATTGGGGAGCTGACTTTTTACATTTACCTTTAACCAAACATTGCTGCGCGTGTGAAATTACATTACCAATTTATTAGCAATACTCCTATGCTGTTTCGAAATCTCGAGTGCCGTCGAATCATGTTGAATCACAGTAACGTTTTTCTTCTCTATCTTTCAATTTCGTAAAATACGTTTAAGTGGTGAAAGCAAAAAATCATGCTGGAAAACAATTCAGTTCTCTGCCTTTGGAAGTAATTATGCTTACAATTAAACTTCATGCACAAAAATTAAAAGAGGATTTGAGGTTTTAGCATATGTAAGCACAGTCAAAAACTTTGTTTCAGTGGTGCAATAAATAATCCCACATGACCAGATTGACAAACTCCTACAATGCTTTGTGCTTTACAATTTGTGCCTTGAACTTTCGAACGTGAAACTGTAGAATAAATTGAAATGAGGTAACTCATCACCTTTTAAAGAACTCCTCTTCCTCTAGCTCGCATATGCAATTTCTTTCACATAGAACATATAATATAGGCCTTGATAGAAACAAATTTTTTTCTCACCAGCGTCTCTGCCATAACTTGCCGATAATACATAAAACAGAGCATTTATCATCATATAGGGGTGCAGAAAACATCTATGCCATATTAAAAGATATTTGTGATTCCACGCAGAACTAAGTTCTTGGTGTGCTTGAAAAAAATAAGCTTCGACCACAATAAAAAACATTTTATGCACTGGGTTTGTTCATCTGTGTTTCTCTGCGACAATCAATTTTTCAAACTTTACGCTATATTTATTCGCTTTTTTTACCTAACGCGATGGTGCGTTTACGTATTTCATAACTTTCCACAATGTGCCCTTTGTTTCGCCTCATCCCGCACAGAGTCGTTCCCACAATTTTGTGAATAGTGTGACTTCTCAGCTAAAGGTCTATCTATGCGGAACACGACAACTGAAATAAAATGAAAGGAAGGAAAAAAAAGCTAAGCTCATATTTGAAAGCAGCGCCGATGAGGATGCGGCTTTGTGCCTCGTAACACAAAATGACTGTTTCTTTCTTTGTTTTTATGAGTAAAGGGCACGTGTACAGTTACTGAGGTCAGACCTGACGTTAGAGTTGTTTTGTTTGTAGCCACGTGGGTTCAAAAGTCATGGTAACAGGAAGCTCACTCATTACCATAACTTTTTTCTCACCTTTATCCGCTCAAAGTTCATGGGTACTCATCTTCTGCGTACGTTGACGCAAACTTCTATGTGTTACTAAGATAATGAACAATATAATACGCATTAATATATCTTTCTTTCTGCTGTGCTGCATGGTTCAGTGTCTAAGTTTTTTTTTTACAAAACATTATTCCTGGCTGTTGATAGCATTCTTTATGCCGGAACGTTCACAATGGCGGGTATAGACGCGTTTGTTTTTGAAACAAGAAACTCTAAATGTTTATCCTGTCTGTCGCTGTTAGTTGCTCGTCAAGTTCACGGTTAATTCTCATGTAGCATCTCACGTTTTCACCATTAAGCGACCTGTCTTTACCAGGCCGTTTGAATAGCTGGGAATAGCGCGGCAGCTCCACATTCCCGTTAGGGAAAAAAGCACTAAAAATTGTTTAGGGAGCTTGCAAAAGGAAAACGAACTGTGAATCAACAATTTCTCGCATGGTCCTCTGTTTGATCTTCGACAAGACTTTGGTTTAGTTTTGGGAAGGCTGAAATTTGCATTTTTTTACAATGCAGGCAGAATTAGAAGACGGTGCCGCCGCGCAGGTCTAGTCGTTAAGGTACCCGGTCGGGGACACGCAAGTCGCGGGATTTAATCCTGGCAGCGGTGGCTGCAGTTTCAACGGAGGCAAAAATGCTGTAGGCCCGAGTGCTCATATTTGGGTGCACGTTAAAAAACCCCAGGTGGTCGAAAATTTTGGAGCCCTTCACTACGGCGTCCTTCATAATCATATGGTGGTTTTGGGACGTTAAACTCCACGTATGAAATTAGAATTACAAGACTGCTGCCTTTCCAAGATGCTCAAAGAGGGCACCACAAGAGAGGCTGTTTAGGCCTTTTATATTTATAAATGTGGGTGAAACGCTGTGGCAAAGCCATTGTTTAAGTGTTACAAACTTAAGATTGACCGTCTACCCACTGACCTGTAGTCTGAAGCAAGTGTCCTCACGTGTTGCATGTATGTGTGTATTTCCTGCAACAAACGTCCAAGTTTTAACCTGGCCTTTTCCTGTGCTTTCCCTGCATGAGGTTCCTGTTTTCTGGCACACTTTCCTTGTAACGAAAACAGGCTATTAAAGTCAAACATCTGTGGCTACCAATTATGTGCCATCAAAGAACAATCGCAACATCCCCATCTCTTTTCTGGACTGTAACTTGTACAGCCATACAACAAATATACTTCTTCTTTAATATAGTTTATTGTCCGGTAGGTATGACCAAGGTTTCACTGAGGGGATCGCTAAAGTATGAAGAACATCATTTACAGTGGCTGACCATATACAAATTAGTAGCTTTGTGCAGTAGCGTCTCACCTCTATAGCATGAGTCGGAGAACGAAGTGTCAAATGGCATAAGAAAAATCACCCAAAAATTCAGCCCAACTAAGCGAAAAAGGCATCTTTAAAAACAATATAAATCCCTCATCGTAAAATTCTGTGTTATCCACACCTCTATAGGTGTAGCTACCAGTGTTAATATATGTAGAGCGATTGTTTTTTTTTTTTTTGGTGTAATCAATTTTTGTCTTTCCTTTCGCCTGATATTTTAGGTCACCGAAGGATAACGCCAAACAATTTAATGGACTGAATGCAGTGTAAGCTACAGCTGTTTTGCAGTGATAGGTGTTAGGACATCACAACAAGGGTCGTTTTCGGCGTGGTATAGTTGACCACCGCCGCCACCACCACTAGTGTCCGTAACCACTATCGCGTGAAATAAAATAAAAAACGAAGCCACTAAAAATACCAAGGGCACAAAGGGTGATTCAAACACACGTCCCCTGCGTGCCAGCCCACTATTATACCCCAGAGTGACGGCAGTGCATAAAACTTTGTTGCAAAGTGACCCTGGACAAGCTTCATGGCGGGAAAGGCTGCGCAATGAGTAATAAAGCATTTTAGAACAGCAAAGCAGTAACCAGGCAGCACATAATGTGAATCATGTAACGAGTGGACTGTTGAATTATCTAACCTATTAAAAACTTCAAATATATTTCTTCATCATCTGCCATATCAAAAAAAATTGGACGAAATTTCTAGCAAGCGTGCAGCGGGTACCGTATTTCTCTGAGGAATGACGAAGAATGGCTTAGTGAATTACCTATTCCAAGCTTATACTAGACGTACTGCAAAGAAACACTTGAAAAACAGCAACCAAAAATCACCTAGCAGTTGGCCAATCTCCTGCATTGCGTAAGAGCCATGAAAGAAGAAGAAGAATGCCTCCCTACTGCACAAAAAGTGTGGTGATTTATGGTTTAGTGGGTACCCTGTAAGTGCGTTTGCCGCAGCTACTCAAACAATGTTAAAAAAAGGCCCTGAAAGGCCACTCCACAGCTTTCGCTTTGACTGTGCTACTTGTTGCACATAGGCCTCGTGGTTTATTGGTGCTGCAGTTTTCCGCCACCGCCGGCGTCCGAACCGTTATCACGTGAACTAAGAGAAAGAAAAAAAACTAATCAGAAAAATAAAGGTAGTGTTGACTCTGCGTTCAAAGCTTTGGCATCAACGTGGCAACACAAGATACTACCACAGAGCCAAGCCTTTGCTCGGAATGCAAAAAAGACCCAATGCAGGCGTCATATCGCAAAGGAATTACGTTAGCATATGTACTAGGGCGTGCTATAACAGTAGGATAACAACCAGGTCTCACACAATTTGAATTGTGCGGCCAGGCGTCACACAATATGCATTGCGTAACAAGTGGGTCTTTGTATGTTTTCAGCCTAATACAAAGCATTAAGCCACAGTTCTTTATGTTCATCAGCCACAGCATAACATAGTGCACATAATGCTTCACTAATTCGTAGCAGTAGACGAAATCCTGGTCGTCTGATAAGCTCGCGACAAGGCCCGCAGGGTAAGCCTGTCGATACCCACGTGGCAATAGCGGGTTGGTTGCGGGGGACACTCTCCCCTACAACAATGCGTAACAAACCTCAATAGAGTTACTCTCTCTCACACTTTCGCTTTTCCGCAGAATGATGATTACTGGCGTATTCAGTGCTCCCCAACTTGCCAAAAGTTACTATTTATGATGTAGTCGGTACATTGCAGGCGTACTTGTATTGACAGTGCCAAGAACCTTACGATAGGTTCTAGATATGCCACTGTTCCAGCTTTCACTGAGAATGTGGGGATCTTTCCGTGCATTACCGGTGTTCTTTTTTATAAGTCAAACAAAAAATACTTTATTTAAAGTTTTCCCCTAATACGTGAACTAATGAGAGATATAACAAAGAACCACTGTCATAGAAAATCATCCAAACAAGATACATAGCCCGTACACGTGCCGCCAATAATTAGGGACCCTTATCTTGGTCCTGTGGAACTTAAAAGGCTCATTTAAAAGTGCAGTAATGTCCAAATATTTGCCGTCTTTCGAACAACATATCACATAGAACGTCACACAATTTATCGCATAATATATCGCATCATTGTATTGCATGAACACCAGCTAAAAAAGGTAGTGTCGTATTCATACGGGCAGTTACATTTTAGTGACTGCCTCTATTTTTTCGCATATCGTTATTCTCTTTCTTATTGCTCTATAGGGTACTTAGCCCACCATGTGTGTTTTCGCACAGTCGAAATGCGCATCCTACTAGGAAGAGATGGTTGTAGTGAAATTTATGACGCCCACCAAAGAGCACAACACTGCGTAACGTGAAACATGGCAAAATTAAACATTGTTGCATTGCGTTGAAGTCTCTTAGAGAATGGCTCAGCCTGTAGGCTATATTTCTACTTACACCCTCAAAGCTAAATCACAAGCAATGCGCACTTACAGAAGTTCTCAATTGTTGTGAAACCACGTCCCGTAAATACTTGACGTTAGGGAGGGGGGGGGGGCAAACTGGACAAATGTCCATTTGAGCACTCGGTGTCCTTGTGCAGTTATTAATTACTCAAATTATTTTGGTCTGCGCGAGAACTGAGTTCTCATGCGATATAAGCATGATATTCGAGGTATCAGTAAATTGTTCGGGAGCTGGTTTTTCACGGCGCACCAAAAAGCTCCCCTTTTGTAGTGTATGAACAAGATGTTGTTGACCCCAAAAGTGCGTGTACATTTTGTAAATATCACGTTTACATCTCGGAAGCCTTTAGAGAATCACATTCCGGCCGCAAAGAGCAAATCAAAGAATACGATAGCCACAAGTTTAAATTTTATACTCAGTAAGGCTGGTAGCTAATGCTTCTTTATCCTATTTCAGTTAAATCCGAAATACTGCGCTGAAACGCAGCCGCTCAAGGAAGTGACATGGTTTGCGTGTTTTGTAGTCTCAACACGAATCAATATGTGTGAGCACACCACGTGAAAAGCTGTACAAAGCTATACTGCCACGCTTTTCATGTTTCTAAAGAAACTTTCATTAAAATCAGTCAACCACAGTGCGCCCGTAAAGTAGGGTTTTTTTGAATCATCGCTTTCTCTCGAGTTGAGCACGAAATGCTAGTTCTGGTAACTTTTGTGAAAGAATTAATGCATAAAATCCCATGTGATGGCCAAAATGAACCTCGTCCTAGCCAATACGATAAATGATCTTTTTCTTATTGGGTTTACATAAATTCATGTTTTGAGCAGTTGTACGTTTCGGCGGGTTTGGAGGTAATGTGCATCTAATGGTGGGGCTTTGTGTTTATTGAATGAAGTGATGCCGTACATATTTGAACACAATAGATCGAGTGATCATTTCTTAATGGAAACACGTCTGAGCTGCTGAAACTGCACCAGATCATATAAGGGTGTTGGCATACATTGTTTACATTTTATAATTATTTGACCTTTATATGAAAGCATTCAAACAGAAGCTTTAACTGATGTGTTTGTTTACACTAGGAAATAGTTTGCTTAATCATCCATCCAAACTGTTCAAGGCACGTTAAAATGCAACATTATGTATGTTATAATGAAAATGCCACGTTATGCTGAGAAGCAGCGCACCTCAATCTGACGGAACATCATGATGTCGAAATGAACGATCATTGGTAACAGGGCTCCATCGTCTTTTGCACCTTTTTCGTGTCTTCCATGTTGCACATTGGCACATACATGTCGATCTGTAAAGTTTCTGCACAGCGCAGGCTCATAGCCATGCTAATGACAAAATAATGCCTATTTCTGTCCTCGAAGACAATGTAACAGGGTAACAGTAGTTGCGATTCGCACATATTGACCCTCCGTGTGAACAATGAAGAATTGGGGTGAAGGTTATTATGGAAAATACGAAAACATAACACATTCTTAGAACTTTCAAGACTACAATTGAGGAAGAACCCTTACTCCAGCGGTAAACTATTGCGGAACAGTTTGCACACCTAGATACAGATACATTGCTTCTCAGTTATTCATAATTCATTCGGGCCACTCTTCGTTTGGCTGGCTGATCGAACATAGCTATTAGGATCAGTAAAAATTTAGACGTTGCGACTCACTGACCGCCTAATTTTTGTGCATGTATAATTATAGTTGCGGTCACTGTGAACAAGGCTCCCATGTAGGAAACCGAAACGTCTTTGTAATTTTTGTACGTTACCTTGGTCGGCATTTCTTGTTATTTTGCACTATACAATTTCAGTCATCAGTTAATGCACATCAGTTGTGCATATCGGCTCTCAAGGCTCATGTAGTGTTAAACACTTTTGAAAGCTTGCAAACTAATTTGTATTGTCTACAATTTTTTGTGGTAAAACTATCAATAAAAAAGGAGAAATTACTGTGTCCTTGTTCCAATTTATTATATAGCACCTCAAAGAAAGAAGGTGTAAAAAAGTGAAAAAGAAAAAACAGCCGAGCCAAATAAGAATGATGAAATGTCCGGTTTATTTGAATAATATTTCAGTAAAATTAGGAAAATGAAAACAACACACAAGTACCGAAATACGAGCCTGATCAACAAAGGACACCTCGAATTTCGCTCACAGCAAAAGGCAATTTTTTATCTAAATATTTTTCTCAGAATTCTCATGACACCTAGAGAGAAGCCAGGTAAGCAAACGCAAGAGTTACCTGGCCAGCGAGTGATGTATAACAACCGACATACTGGAAAGATATGCTTCTGGCAAGACAAATAGAAGCTACTCCGTTCTACCATCATACGAATTCCCCAGAAGGCCCATAAATAATCTACCCTGACATCCGTGAAGGGAGCCTAGGGAGAGACAATATCAAAAAAAGGAAGGCAAAGTGGGCAGACAGAAACACATGAACAAAGAATGAGATTTATTCTTGCACAACGATAGAGAAAACACGTTTATCGCAGTCTGCGCAGACATACGTGCTCCATCTTGCCAGGTAACTGCAAGCGCATTTCTTGCCTGCACGGGAACATCTATGCACGCCCCATTAAAGACGGCGGAGCACAGCTGCACCTTCTTTCTCGGTCCATTTGTCTGAAAAGAAAAACTTGTGAAGTACAGGTCTGCAAACGTACATATGCTGTACAGCAATACCAAACACTCCCGTGCCCACTTTGTTTTCAGTCGAGTTACCTCACTGCATAAATCTGCAGATGCTTCTCGTGAATGAATGGCATAGCTTGTTCCTGGTGCAAGCTTTCTTTCGTGGTGCTTACTGCAAGAGTTTCCGGGTCATGTGTCCGTGCCAAAAGATGCGGGCAACTCTGGAAAGAAACAATGAAAACCTTTATCACCAAAGCCTATGGCAGCATCTGATGATTACTGATTACTACTTTTCATCTGCTACGATGCTCTCGCCTCATATATATCACCTTATGTATACACTATGAATACCTTTGTTTTCGTGCTAGCTGAATTCTAAAAATTATAAAACTTAGTGTGCTTGATTTAGGCCTGATTACCATGTATTGCATTGGAAAGAAATATATCGAGCCACTAGGAATTCCTCTAGCAATCGGGCAGCCTTTCGACTTCCTGAAAGGTAACTAGCGAAACCGTTTAGCACACTACACAGAGGCGGTAAAATTTTCAAACACTTGATGGTCACACATTCTGCAGCTAGCCTTTAGCGATGGTTCCAACTAGTTTTGTATTTCTGTTTTTTACGTCTGCAAATAAAGATTTGAATAAAATGAGTTGAACTAAACTTAAAATACGTGTCCTGTATTGAATGACACAATAGACAACACCTGTTTAGTTTAGAGCGGCTATTTTTTATCTCACTTCGTTCTCCTCTTCCACATGCCAGCCAATATCCTGCCTGTGCCCGAGCGCCGCTCTCACTTTATTACACTCGGGCACGCTGGGAAGTCATATGGCGAGCCAAGCTGCAGGAATACTTTCGGGCGGACGACATCGGCTGTGTCACGTTGTTAGTCACAATTCTACAGAGAAGTGCAATAGTTATCAAAAACAAGTCTGGAGAGTGGTTCTGTCTGCGTCTGAGTGGTCTGTTTTGTTCATGTCACGATGTCTGGGTGCCCTGCTGTGCCCGACACCGACTGCCTCGTTGCGGCCGCAGATATCGGCCATGCTGCGACACAACGTTCTCTGCAAAAGGTGCGTTTTCCGGGTAGCAGTGGTGCCTCAGACGATCGTCCAGTCACGCACTTGAACGTGCTGTCGGGTGTATTTCACACCGTAAAGTCAGTGGCCATGAAATGCCAACTTAAGGGGAGACTAGCTCAACAGTCACCATGAGCTCATCGGCAGGCTCTGTAGCTTGTGGAAATAAAAAAAAAGCGACTGGGAGGGGCCACGACGTTCTCCACTACCGCCGCGCACGACAATTCCACGGCCAGGTTGGTTTGTTGACTCTGCCACACGGTATAGATATGGTACTTGAAGCAGGTCATCAACAAACACGGGTTTATCAACCTAAGACGCAGCACAGCGCGACAATGATGGGCTTGCGGGCCAGCAGAAAAATACATCATTACTGATCGAATGCACTGTCCTGCGGTGCGAAGGTATCCACAGAAAAGGGTACCACGATGAGTGTGAAGAAGAAGTCACCAGCAGAATTAGAGCGTGATTTGTGATTTCCACGTTGAAGGAGTGCAAGCATCTCCTCAGTGGCATGACCGTCAGCTTTCAAAAAGATAATGGGGGGTACCACGGGTGGTCGATTGGACGGAGTGCGCCGTGGCGTGTTCTAGCATGATGGAATTCTTCCCGTGACCAATCCCTTGCTACGAAATATGCACCCTGAACGTAACACAGTCGTCGTCGTTGGGCACTGGTGAGACACCTAAATCGCAGTCTCAGCGAGATTCAGGAAAATAAGGCGTACTACATGGATGCTACTCGCACGACAAACGGACACATAGTGGTGGAGGTTAGCGGCACTCATGAAATAGTAAGTGCTACCTCGATCTCTTCCTCATCTTCAGGTACCGACTCGGGCGAAACCTTCGCGGTTACCTTGGTCATCGAACACATCTTGAGCCTCACCGCGGAAACAAACTAGATACGCACCGATTCGCAAGCGGCATGTCATGCTTTCCTTACAGGTCATGGTATTCCCAAAACACCCCACTATATACCTTTACGCACATGCGAAGTTGCTTTGCTCAACAGCCACATTACACTTGCTCTGCACTCCTGGTCACGCCTCACTGTCGGGTAATGAATGCACTCATGCGGCCACTCGAGAACTCACCCTCTGAGCAGCCCCGCGCATTGAGGCGGCCAACAGACATTCATGTTCACCACTTTTCACATATCACAAAGTCATACAGCATTACACACGGCAACGACAGTAATACTGACTCTCAACAGACTCCTTCACACGAAAGGAGGCTGTCGCACTTATCCGGCTACAGACCCGAGCTTTCCCAAATCTGCACTTCATGCATAATACCTATATAGCTGACTCGTTATACCGATGGCTGTCTAGCACGTGGGGCTATCCCCACAACTTTTCACCTCACCGTAGAGTGCATCGCTGCCTACTTCTCTTCCTTTCTTTCCTTCTGTCCAAGAGCAGCAGGAGGGCACCCTTTGCGACGGTTCCCCCAAGGTCTATCAGGCGCTCGTTCTGCGGGCATGGGCTGTCGCTGAGGTTGCCATATATGATGTTATGGATTAAAAACCTTCCCCGTTTTCTTTGAATTTGAGTAAAATGTCTTGATCATCATCTAGCATGCAGTTCGACCGAGCCATGCGGGAGCAGCCCGCGTGCTGATGTGCAACGAGGCGCCAAGAGGGAGAGCGCGCTCGATTCGCACAAGCTGCAAGGTCGGGTTTACGTCCGCTCTTATGTCTTCTGTCCCAGAGCTGCGCAGGTCAGAGGCACTTAGGTGACCATTTGAACCATCAAAGTACCTGGGCTCTAGCAATCGGTCGCCGATGGGAACGTTGACAAATGTGTAAGCTCCCCTTAGGAACACGCAAGTGGCGGAAATCCGGCGGCTCTGGAGTTGGTTCGGGAGGGGC
The DNA here is from genome assembly GCA_013436015.1 of Rhipicephalus annulatus. Lineage (NCBI taxonomy): Eukaryota > Metazoa > Arthropoda > Arachnida > Ixodida > Ixodidae > Rhipicephalus > Rhipicephalus annulatus. Next base: position 50,648 of record WOVY01006463.1, read on the forward strand.
ATCGGGTGCCACGACAGGTTGTTTCGGTGCAAGATTTCTCAGGGTGTATGATACGAAATCAAGGGGCCCCAAACGTTTAATGGCTTCGTTAGGCCATTGAATACCGCAATAGATGCCAAGGGTCCTTCCTGACCTTCACGAAAGTCGTATGTATTAGGCAGGAAAAGAGCTAGTAAACGGGTGTTCGCATGCACTGCTGGTATCAGGGTTCGCGACCAAGACTGTTTTTAATTGAAGAGGGCCGTGTTTTATGGTGATGGTAGTGTACATGTTAACATTGTGGAATCGAAGCTCTCTGGCAACTGACACTGCTCGTGGCTGGTGTCGCTGTCTGCCGCGTAGCCTTTTGCTAGGCTCGCTGCGCAGTGGCTATAGTGTACAACTGTGCCATCGAAGTGGCTTGCATTGCTCCTCTCATCTGTGATAGACAGTATCTGAGAAGGTAGGGTCGCAGCTGTATAAAAGAGGGTGAAGGATATGTATTAGCTTGACGCATAATTAAGGCCAGGATTGCTGTCTGATGCCCTATAGTGGGCATGCCATGCATTGGCGGCATCGCGAAGATGGTCGATGGCAATCAGCCATATCGACTTTACGTCCAGAGAAGGAAGGCTTCGAAAGTATTATTGTTCTCAATCAACAACAAAGCAACAACCCACAAGCCACAAAACACCGGCACTGCCCTAACAGCAGACGACGGAGCGGCAGGCTAGAAAGTAGAACTCAGTGCCGATAGGTGGTGGAGTTCACTTCATAGCTCTGCGAGTGCTTGCGAAAACTCCGCTTGGTTGCCGGCCGACACACCGTACGAGGGCTGGATGGTGATCGTGGAGTGTGCAGTGGTCTCTGTGCTCACGAAAGTTCATCCATAGCTGAGGACACATAGATGGCATCTCTCGTCGTGGATAGGTTCGTGAGCACTGGTGCCGAACTGCCAAGGAGGCCCAGATGCCGTCTACTAACGATAGTGGCATTGGCGGCAGGTGACCAGGTGACGAGGTGCCGACCATTTCCGTCCTCAAGCTTGAGGACGGGTATAGAAGACGTAGGACTTCGTTTTCATTGAATGTGCCATTGTAATTAACGAGACCAGAAACAACGCCGGTTCAGTACACCGGCTGTTTCATATGTCGCTTCGTTTTCCTCTTCCACATGCCAGCCGATCTGGCACCCGTGCCCGAGTGGTGGTCTCTCTTCCTTACAGTCCACACAATCGCTTTCGAATTCAGCTTATACCCTCAAAAGTTTGTGCGGCAAGCGCTTTTTTTCGTCAAATGCCTCTTCTGTTTTGTATGGCAAATACGTTTAGCTATGACTCCCGTGTGTTCCCTTAATTAGGAGTGAAAGCTTTTGAGGCCCGTCACCATCACCGTCGAACATTCTTGCACAGAGCAAGCGAGCAACTGTACGGGCTCCCGACACAGCGGACGCGCAGGCGCTGCGCTACGAGCGCTGCGCTACGGGCGCCGCGCATTAGCTCGCTCAGTCATTCTTACGACCGAGCGCAACATATTCTCTCTTCCCCATTGCCCACCTTTCCACCTTCATGAAAGCCAGCAGTGAAATCAGGCGCATAGTTGGGCACCATTTCTAAGAAGCCTCACTCAGCCGTCGTATACGTGCACAGAACAGCTGCTCGTTTTTTTTTATTTAGTATACGAGTGGTGATCTGCGTTTTTCCGACTTTCCCTGGCTGATACGTTTTTGTCTTCTTATAGCGTCTTCGTTCTCAGTACACCAGTGGTGAGTACTGTAGTTTGCCGTAATTACATCGCAGACTTCAGACCTGTGCAAGGGCTCCGGACATCATGGAAGCCCGAGCCCGCCCTGGCCCGCGAATATGAGTAGGCGGATGCTTACTCGTCAACAGCCCGTGCCGGGCTCGACGTATACATTGTTTTTTTTTTACCAGCTGTGTCGCGTCAGTTCCAAAGCCCTAATGAAGGCCAAAATATGTTCGTTGTGTGGGAATTGTTTTTCAACACATCGATCCTTCTCCGACCCTGTCACGCGTCGTTTCATCGTGTTAGACTTAGTTAACTTGAGTAAAATAGCGTATTTTCGGAAAGCATTAGCTTAGTAGTCTTCGCAGCACGCCGTAATAACGTCAGAAATGACTGGGCCAGGCAATCGCCTCCTCTATTTTTTTCTGTGCCCGGGCGAACGCTTTCCTTCGGCCGTCGAGCGCGCGCTCCACCTCCGCTTCCCGTTGCCGCGTGGCGGCGCTGTGCGAGTAGACGAAGAAAAGCTGGCGGTGAAGAGCCGCATGCTTTGATAAGCTTCTGAATCCATATTTACATCGAAATTTAGGTGCATTCGCGCTTCTCGCAGGCTTTAACAGGTATGTATCCCGAAAGCAGTCTATCTGGCGGCGGTGCTGGTGCGAAAAGCGCTTTTGAATTTCATAGTATTTGTCAAATTTTCTTTTCCATTTCAGCCTTTCGCAACCACGTGCACCGACTACACCGGCATGTCGTACTGTTGCGTACCACTGTGCAAATCAAAGGGAAAGAACAACACTGACGGGCTTTCATTCTCTGAAATACCAGCTGTCGCTGGTGTGCGGGAAAGGTGGCTTGCTACGATAAGGCGGGACTATTGGTCGCCTAATACAACTTCGAATCATGCAAGAGTATGTAGCCGCCACTTCCGATCAGAGGACTTCAAAGAAGGACAAAAAAACGGTGGCTCAAAAAGGATGCAGTACCCTCGATATTTGCAGACTACCCTTCGCATTTGCAGCCAAAGCTAACGACTAAACGAAGCATGTCAAGCAATATGAAACGTAACCGTACTGCGACCGAACAGTCAACGTGCACCAGCAGCACCACTGCCTCCCGATTGCCGCCATGTGTAACGATGACACTAGGTTCCGAGGCTGAGGAATTGGAGCCCATGGACGCTACAAGTACAACAACTGAAACGACGGGCACTTACCCTGTACAATGTCACGGCGAATGCGTGCACAAGCCTTAGCAAGCTGACGCATGCGACAAAATACTTCCTGGTCGACAGCCATTCGTTCTCTACTTTCCTCGCTACCGAAAAGGCCAAACGGAAAAGAAAAGAAAGAGATTTAAGGAGCTAGATACTGAGACTACAGCAGATCATTGACAAGTACAAAAAGAAGCTCAAGAAGCGACACGAGGACTCTATGACAGCAGACTTTTCCTACATTAGACAAGAAGCAGCAGAAAAGGAAGCTTCAGCTTTATTTCTCATGGATGAAATCACCAACTACAAGAGGAAAAAGCCGACTTGGTTGGAAGAAAACAACACGTCGTTGCTTAGTACTGCGGCATTTATCAACGAAAGCGTACGAACATATTTTAGGGGAGATGCTTTTCAAGCTAGCAGACCGAAGGACGCTCATCAACTATATTGGAAATACAAATGGTGAGACCGGCTTCAGCAAACTGGTTGAAGCTCGGCTGATATCCGAAGTGAAAAACCTTGAAAACCCTCACTCGCAGGTTTGCTCGCTCATCGTTGATGAGATGAGGGTAAAGAAGAAGTTGCAATACAACAAGCAACGCGACTGCTTTGCTGGGCAAGTGGACATTGGGTGGTAAAAGCTAGATGGCGACCTTGCTTTAGCCGAATCGCTGCTGTGTTTTGTCATCAATGGTTTGTCGACAAGGTATCGTATTCCAGTTGCATACTATTTTACGAAAGGCCTAACAGGTCCCCAACTCTGCGAGTTGCTGATTTCCGTCATGCAGAAAGTCGAAGCTTGTGGTTTCAGAATTGTTCGCCTTGTTACAAACAATCATAAAGTAAATGTGAATTGCATGAAACTACTTGAAAGTGGTATGCCTATACAGGATCGAGCACCCATGTGACCGCAGCAGGCTTCTTTTCACTAGGTTTTACCCGTGATAACGAACGTGAGGTCACAGTTTTTCTCGCAAGACCTTGACCCAAAGAGTTGAAATCTCTCCTTCACGCGTCAAAGACCTTTACGAACTACAGAAAAGCTTCTCTGTAAAGCCTGTTCTGTATTTGAGCAGAAGGCACGTTTATCCTAGCAACATAGAAAAGATGAGCGTTGGAAGAGTCGTCCAACTGTCTCCAACTGTAATCGCCACTTTGGAACAACTCAAAATCAGGCTCGAGACACTAGTGCCCTGTCGTCTTCAGCCGCAGGCCCAACAATTACGTTGATGAAGAACATTCATCGATGATTTGTACTGCACGATGTCAGCGACACGACGCAGCACGTACACCAATTTTTTTCAAATGCCCGCCAATTCGACGACTGCGCAGATGCGTGCCTTGAATGGCTCGAGGTCACCTTCCCGATGTACTTAGAGGCTTTAAAGAGAAGATCTGGACATGTGCGAGAATTCCTCAGTGGAGAAACCTATGAAGCCATTCTACTAATCTTTTATTCGACAGTAGCATGCGAGAAAGATATGCTAACAAGAATATTCCTTTTTGTGCTGACGCGTAAATTAAATAGTGATCTAATTGAATCAATCTTTAAAAGTTTGCGAATGTCATCCGGGAGCAACGATGCGTTGGAAGTATAGGCCATGCTGTCAGGCCTTGAAAAGCTATCGAAGATCAGCATTGCTGTGGCAAGTGCAGCCTCTAATATTGCCCACAAAGAACCAGTTGAAATATCAGGACATCTCCATGATCGTACACGTCCCTGCGCACAACGAGCATCTACTTCAGCTCCGATTCCTTCTCTGTTGTCGACAGTGAAAACAGTGCCGCAACTATCGAGAGCAAAGTTGGTGCTGCAGAATTATTCCTCAGCACCTGCCATTGCTTCAAAGTTCGGTTACCGCCTATACGGGTGGCTACATTTTAAGGGCTGTAAGCGAGCACATCAATTGCGAGATCTGTGTTGCTTTGTGCACTAAACTGGTGAGTAACCACCCGACTCGTCAATTCACCAAGAGTCAAGATCGATGTGGACTCCTCTACCCGTCGGATCAACTTCTCTTTGTTCTGGACGTTTTAAGAGCCTTTGCTGACCGAACCTTGGAGGAGGATCAGACCCTGCAGAAGCCTCTCACTACGTTAGTGGAGTACACTCACAGCTCTCTGTTCCTCTAGGTTGCTCAAGGGTAAGAGCAACGACAGCAACGACAACAGGTTGAAACTCATGGACATTATATCAGTTCATTTCCTGAGGTCACTTCTCTGCAACTACGCTTTCAACATTACTGGCAAGTATGACACTGCTAAACCTTTTGGAAAAGAAGTCCCTTTCGCGAAAGTATGCGAAACTGTGAGAGTGACATGCGCTTAATTGACACGCGGGGTCTGCCCCCAAAAGAAATGCTTTTATTTTCCACCGTTCAAGTGGTGCAATCAATGTAAGCCCTGACTCGCCGCGCATTGATTTTGAAAACAAAAAACTCACAGAGCACCTAAGGTATTCACTGAAGACGAATCAAAGGGAAAAGCTATGTTCTCTTTTTTTTCGGTCGATGTATTGTTCCTCTATACGCTTCCGTGTACTCTGCTATGCACTCTCAACGTACATAAGCGCCCAAGCTTTTTGTATTAGCTACTGGCAAACAGTGCTTTGTAAAATTGAGACGCGTACAGCTAAAAACACATTATAAGACTTCTTGCGTTATGAATTTGTCGAATATCCGGCCCAGACACGAAAATTGAGCAATTCCGTTATTTGTTATATCCTTTCTTGGCCAGGCTGTCCACTTCTTCATTTCACTTTGTTCCAATGTGACTGGGTATCCATTCTAAATGATGTTTAATGCGTATCTTGACAGGAGAAAAGAAAGGTGTGCGTGCGAACACTTGACAGTGTGAACTGTTGCAAGCAGTGTGGCAAAGTGAACTGTTGCGAGCAAACTGTACATTCGCATAATATTTCAACCGGTTGCAGTGTGATAATAACTTTTTTTCTGATTGTTCATTTTTTTGGTACCATTTAGTATTACTCTTTTTTTTTCGCTGCGGGGAAGTTGTCACAGAGAACAGCCTCTGCTTCGAGCTCTGTGAGTTTCCTAATTCTTTTGCCAAGTTTTTTCAATAATCGACACACCTCGAAGGGGCGTTCCCCCTTAGAATGGGGGATCAAAACCCCATCCAGCAACCGGGACCGGGCCGACCACATCATAGTGCGTCCGACGCAAGTTCTCACCCCGGCCCAAGCGGGGCCCACGATGACAATTCTGATGACTCCTCCGTGGAAGATATGGCTTCGGACAGCGACTACGTGGTCGTACCAAGCCGACGCTTGAAGAGGAAAATCAGCCGGACATCGCCCACTAGCCGGCAAGCACAGACAAAGGCGAGTAGTATGCGGTCGTACACCATTTCGTATGTGCCGACATCGAAGACAGACATCTTGAACTCTCTAAATAGGCAGAGCCTGACAGAGTACTTTGAGCTCATCGCTCCAGGGAAAGTCGTAGAAATACGCATAAATACCCGAAAGAACATACTGTCCGTGGAGGTCACTACGAAGGCCTTAATGGACACGCTGAAAGCGATTGTTCGATTAGGAAATATTCCGGTTCGCGCATTCTCCGCGTACGACGAAGAAACGACAACAGGAGTTATATACGATGTGGATGAAGAGATAACAGACTCGAGTCTCGAGAAACTGCTGTCATCGTCGGCTCCCGTGCTTGGCTTCCACCGCTTTGGACGGACGCGATGTGTTAAAGTAGTGTTTCAGTCGAAGACGTTACCCACACATGTAAAAGTTGGGTACGTGAGGCACTCGGTACGTCCTTACGTACCAAAACCTCTGCAATGTCATAAATGCATAAAATTTGGGCACGTTAGTGCAGTTTGTAAGGGTGCAGTAACCTGCAAGCATTGCGGTGGCCCCCATGATGGTGATAACTGCAATGCTGTGGCCAAATGCCCAAACTGCTCAGGCGCCCACGACGCAACATCAAAGGAATGTCTCAAAATGAGGAACGAAATTAGTATCCTGAAGAAGATGGTTCGAGACCACTCCACTCACAGAGAAGCTGCAAGGGCTGTACGGCGCCGTAAACATCGTTCGCGACACAGACGCAAACGAAGCAGCAGTGCTTATAGCTTATCAAATTCGACACACAAAACTGTGCCCTCACCACCTCCTAGCCTTCTTTTGTTGGCCAGTGTGAGGTTAGTGGTGAGGTTCGTCGCGCCGCAGAGCGTGTGACGCGTTGCGGATGGAGGAGACGGTATCTGACGTTAACAAACCACACTACAATTGTATTTGACAGCATACACACACGAAATACATAAAGCGGCAGCGTACACTGCTAGTCAATTGTCTCACGTGGCGGTGCTGGGGACCAGGAGGCTGTGGGGCTGGCAGAGTCCCTGTGATGACGTAATCGTCGTCGGGTAGATGTCCGGTGTGGAAACGACGTAGCAGCAGCAGGGGTTAAGGGCCGAGTGAACGAACCGTCGCTCGGTAGCCGGTAGCCAGATAGGGCTCGTCCGCGCCAGGCCAGGACCTTGCGACGCTCGTCTCGACGGCGGTGGACAATCTGGAACCTCGCGCGTAGGTGCGGGTTCTCCGAGAGCAGCAGGCCGCGTCCCAGGTCTTGCCAGGCGAGGACCGTGAGGCGCTCGCTGTCCCGAAGACAGGCGCCCTGTGTATGCGAACCTCGCGCGTAGATGCCGGTTCTCCAACAACCTGCCGCCCGTTCTGCCGGCGTTCCAAAAAAAAAACTGTCTCGCCTGCGCGCGCCCTTCTTAATCTTCTCTGCAGCCCGAGCTCCTTCGTTTTTCTCGCCTTCCAGCGATCGGCCACTCCGTCGTCTGCTCTCGCTTTCCCTGCTTCGTCACAATTACCCCCCACTTAAGAAGGTTCTTCCCTGTGAAGAACTTGCAGCTGCCACTGGATCCCTTGGGACACCGTAGTACACGCGCACTCGGAGCACTGCACTACACTTCCGAGCCCCGCACACTCGGCACACATAAGAGACACGAAAGTTGTCACCAGTGTTCAGGGCCCCGCACACCCGACACTCTCAAAGGTACTCGCAAGACGAGATGAAAGTTGGTCCGCCACGGTAAGTAATGTGCACCGAAAAAAAAAAAAAAATTTCATGAATTATACCCGACACTGCGAAATCCTCAAGCCGTGTAGCGATGATGTTCATGCGCTTGGCAACCGGCTCATATAGTCTGCTCCTACATTCTCACTGCCTTTTATATATTCAACGCTGAAGTCGTACTCCATGAGTATGAGGCTCCAACGTAGAACACGGCTGTTGATGTGTTTGGCGGAGTTGATGTAAACGAGAGGCTTGTGGTCGCTTTGTAGTATGAACGTTCGCCCGAACAAGTAAATATGAAATTTCTGGATGGCCCACGTGAGTGCCAGGGCTTCGCGCTCGATTGTCGAATAGGCAGTTTCTCGTGGTTGCAGTCGTCGGCTAGCGTACGACACTGGGTGAGATGTGTTCTGCCGGGAATGTCGGTGAATACATTCTCGTAGGTATGCAGTATTCTAGCGATCTGCGTGCGCTGTTTAGTAGAGAGTGCTTCCGATATGTTCACATCGGCAGCAGATTCTTTTTGCTGAAAAGGTACGCATGGTAGATCGTCGTGCTCAGTATCATCAGCCAGACACGCGACTGACGCTTCTTTTGTTGGCTGTGGTACCGATGGTCGTTCTTGATATTTTTTGAGGAGGTTGACGTGAAACAGAGATGTTCGCGTTCCTAAATCAATAACGTAATCCACGTCATTCTTCCTCTCTAGAACTGTGAAAGGCCCTTTCCATGTTAGAATCAGTTTGTTGTTGTCCGACGGGAGTAGCAGCAGCACCTTGTCTCCAACAGCTAAACGCCGTGGTCTAGTCTTCATGTCATAGTGCTTCTTCTGCACAAGTTTGGCTTTCTGCAGCTCCTCCTTGGCTAGACGACAAGTGTTTTCAAGACGTCTCCGCAGGTCAACTACATAGCCGTACGAGGTCTTCGTCTCATCATCTAGATGATTACCAGTCCACATTTCTTTCAATATTGACATGGGTCCTCTGACGTAACGGCCATACAGTAAGTCAAACGGGGCGAAGCCCAAACTTGACTGCGGAACTTCTCTATAGGCGAAAAGTAAAGGCGCTAAGTACCGGTCCCAACTTTTCGGGCACTCTTGACACATTCGTCTTATCATTCGTTTAAGTGTGCCATTGAACCTCTCGACAAGACCATTTGCCATGGGATGATATGGTGTCGTCGGCAACTGTGTGAAGGATAGAAGCCTGCTGAATTCGCGCATTAGGTGGGACGTAAAAGACGTGCCTCGGTCGCTGATGATTTCCTGAGGTACCCCCACTCGCGAGAACATCTCCAACAGTGCTTCAGCGATCCTTTCTGTTTCAATACTTGACAGCGCCACCGCATCAGGATACCGCGTTGCCATGTCCACCATTGTCAAGACGTATCTATTCCCTTTTTCTGACTTGGGAGATAATGGTCCCACAATGTCAATGGCCACTCTCTTAAACGGTGTATCAATGACGGGGGTTTTACCCAACGGTACTCGCCCAACTAAGTGTTTTGGGAAAGTTCTCTGGCACGTGTCGCACGATTTCACAAATCGTGTGATGTCAGAAAGTACCCCGGGCCAATAGAACTCCTCGAGGATACGGTCTGTTGTGCGTTTTATACCCTGATGGCCCGCAAGAATTCCTTCATGAGCCATTTGCATTACACAATGGCGGAGGGCTGTAGGTACAACAAGCTGTTCAGTTTCTCTCTTCGATCTGAGCTTGTACCTCCTGTATAGAATTTCTTCTTTTGTAAAGAAAAGAATCTCGGCAAACCTGGTCTGGATGGGTTTATCGACGGCCTCAAAGCATTTCTGTAAGCTAGCGTCATCCCTCTGACTTTTCTGCAAGTCACGTGCACTCATATCCAGGGGACTTATTGTTGGTACCGGCAGGCGACGAGAACTCTGTCCGACTGTCGCGGCGACTTCGTTTTCCTTTGATTGCCTCGCAACCGAAGTGAATGCATCTGTAGTATAAGATCCAGTCAGCGATCCGTCGTCCGCTCCCACCCTAGATGATATTTTCATCGGACTAGCTGGACGTAGGTGTCTTTTCCAATCTTGATCAGGATCGGAGGCGTCACGGACCCCTTGGACGTTTCCCAGAACGACGTCATACAGTGGGTCATCCATGCAGATCGCGCGAGTCTTGCCTGAGAAAAAGGGTGAAATAATTCGCACGTCTGCCTCCGGCAGTTTCAGTACCCTTCGATCAAGAAGACACACAGAGGAAACTTTCCCCGTCAGATTGCTGACTGGTACAAGGGACCTTCTCACAATAACCGAGTCGCATCCTGTATCCCGTAAGACCGTAACGGGCTGGTTTTCAAGGACGCCTTCGGCCGTAGGCATAGACTTGTCCTCCCACTTGATTCTCGTACGTTTCGAGCAATCAGTACCTTGCCGGGAAGCCTGTGTCTCCTGGTTTGATGCTTTCGGACCTTCTGCTTGCTCTTTCAGGCAAGAGGCTTTACCGCTTTCCTTGTTAGGGCAGTCCTCTTTGCTATGCCCACTACGTCTACATTTTCCGCAGAAGGCTGGTTTTGTCCTTGGCCCTTTAGTATTTGCCCAGCAATCTGAGGCCTTATGACCGCGCTTTCCACAAAGCAAACAATGTGGTTTGTCCTTTTCCTCTTTCCGTAGTGCGGCCTGCGCTCGATCTGGTGGCTTTTTATGGTCCTTGTCGTCCTTACCTTTACCAAGGTTGACGAAACCCTGCGCCTCCATATAATGATCAGTAGCTTCTACCAGCTTTTCAATTCCTCGGCAATCCCTTTCCCGCAGGAAGATTGCCAACTTCTCGTGGCACTGCGTGATGAATTGCTCTGAAACAATAACGTCTCGCAGAGCTTCGTACGTCCGTTCGGTCTTGGCCATCTCTTGCCAATGGTCGAAATAACCTAGTAATCGCCCAGCGAACTGTCGACCCGTTTCGCAGTCCTCAGGCTTCGCCGACCGAAACTTAGTGCGGTAGCCCTCCTCTGTAAACCGGAAGCGCTGCAACAACGTTTTCTTTAACGTTGCGTAATCCATGGCATGGTCAGGTGCCATTCTGCCAACAACACTTAGCGCTTCACCGGTCAAACAAAGGCTCAGTGAAAGGGCCCACTTGTCTTGCGGCCAATCCTGGCTCCTGGCGACGCGTTCAAAGCGCTGGATGTACGCGTCCAGCTCGTCGCGAACTTCGTTGAAGGGCGGTATGAGTTTGTGCGGACTTTCGTAGCTTTGAGGAGAACCCATGTGCGGACCCTCTACTGATTGACCTGTAGTCACGCTACCCGTTGTCGCATCTAACTCTCGGAGCTTCAACCTTAGTTCGAGAACCTCCTTTTCTGCTTGTAGCCTCGCCAGTGCCTCGGCATCAGCTTCTTTTGCTGCATTGCGCTCGGCTAAACGTACTTCCCGCGCTTCTCGTTCACGTACGCGCTCTTCATCGATCCACTGCTTTAGCCCTGGACCGCTCAACCCCAGTTCCTTTCCAATTGCTGTGAGCTTGTCCGTCTCCATCGTCAACCGTCAGACCCGCATAAGCGACGCGCTGCTCTTTTATAGGATAAGAGCAGTCCTGTCTCGCGGACGCCAGATGTGAAGTTAGTGGTGAGGTTCGTCGCGCCGCAGAGCGTGTGACGCGTTGCGGATGGAGGAGACGGTATCTGACGTTAACAAACCACACTACAATTGTATTTGACAGCATACACACACGAAATACATAAAGCGGCAGCGTACACTGCTAGTCAATTGTCTCACGTGGCGGTGCTGGGGACCAGGAGGCTGTGGGGCTGGCAGAGTCCCTGTGATGACGTAATCGTCGTCGGGTAGATGTCCGGTGTGGAAACGACGTAGCAGCAGCAGGGGTTAAGGGCCGAGTGAACGAACCGTCGCTCGGTAGCCGGTAGCCAGATAGGGCTCGTCCGCGCCAGGCCAGGACCTTGCGACGCTCGTCTCGACGGCGGTGGACAATCTGGAACCTCGCGCGTAGGTGCGGGTTCTCCGAGAGCAGCAGGCCGCGTCCCAGGTCTTGCCAGGCGAGGACCGTGAGGCGCTCGCTGTCCCGAAGACAGGCGCCCTGTGTATGCGAACCTCGCGCGTAGATGCCGGTTCTCCAACAACCTGCCGCCCGTTCTGCCGGCGTTCCAAAAAAAAAACTGTCTCGCCTGCGCGCGCCCTTCTTAATCTTCTCTGCAGCCCGAGCTCCTTCGTTTTTCTCGCCTTCCAGCGATCGGCCACTCCGTCGTCTGCTCTCGCTTTCCCTGCTTCGTCACAGCCAGAAAGGAGGATACAGATGCTCAAATGCCAATACAGTCCATGCAAGTACAATGTAACCAGTCATTGGCTCTCGCCACGTCGGAGACTCAGTGGCCTTCACTACCGTCAAGAGCTATGGTAGCGCCATCATCACATAGTGCCCCTACCTCCAATGAAGAAAACAAGATGGACAACACAGATGTCAAGGCTATGCTTAAAAATTTGATGGGTTCGATGCGTAAGATTCTCAGCAGCCTAAACACTCCCGCTGCTAAGGCGGCTGTGCAGCTACTTGAGGTTTTGGAGCCTCTTCTACTGGTTCTTCAGTAAGTGAACATGGCACTGATGTTCGAAGAACGCATGCGCCAGTCGCTTGGTATGCAATGGAATGCTCGTGGCCTACGTGGCCGTCTGTCAGACTTCAGACAATGAGTTTTTAAATATAAATTTCCTGTTATCGTTATATGTGAACCGAATATGGTTTCACCTTTTCGTATATCTGGATATATCCAGATTTGGTCCCGCAGTGATCAACGTACGAGCAAAGTTCTCGTTTGTATACGCCGTGATTTGACATTCTTGAGACATGAAGTCGCGTCGCATACCAGCAATGATTACGTGAGCCTGACTATAACACATAAAAAGCGAACATTCTCCGTAATAGGAGGATACATACACCCAAGCGCACAGATGGACTGCCTCCACCTGGGGAACATTCTTCAAGCAGCACAAAGGCCACACATTGTGATCGGCGATTTTAATGCACATCATCCTCTCTGGGGTAGCACTACAACGAATTATCGCGGAAAGGATTTAGCCAATTTTATATACAACTATGGACTAAGCGTACTCAACGACGGATCACCTACATTTTATCGTGGCACGTCCTACAGCAGCTGCCTCGACCTCTGTTTCGTTTCCAGAAACCTCCTCTCTTCCGCATGTTGGTGCACAGATTTGGACACTCGCGGCAGTGACCACCTTCCAACCTATGTTCAGTTCAGGTGGTTTCGCCGCACGCCCACACGCTACATCCGTCAAACCGACTGGACACTGTTCAAGGCATCTGTCAAGTCTGGCTGTGAGCACACGACTGATCCATCCGAGGTAGAAAACGTCATTGCTTCTTCACTGCGTGACACAACCAAACAGGTTAAACTACCGATGCAGAGATCAGCAGTTGACTCCCAATACGAGGCCCTTCGTGCAATCCGTCGCCGTGCCGAACGCCGATACAGACGAACGAAGTCACCTTCAGACCTTTCCGCCTGTCGTCGAGCTCAACGACATGTTCTTCGGCATCTTGACAAGATTGACAGGCAACGTTGGAGAAATTTCTGTGGATCTCTGGACCCCAGGCAACCTCTATCTAAGATCTGGCGGGTGGTACGAAGTTTGCAGACAACTCCCCAACATCAACCATTTCAAGCTGTTGCTCTACATCAGGGACGGACAGAAGTTGAGATAGCCAGTGACTACTGTAGCCTCATCGTGGACACCACTGATGATCTTGCCACTAATGAGCTTCTTACTACCATTGCGCCTCCGTCGTCTGACGAGCGCCTTGATGTACGTTTTACAATACATGAGTTTGACGCTGCGATTTCTGCCTCCCGCCGATCATCGGCACCAGGACCTGACGGAATCACGTATGCTGCACTCAACCATCTTGATACAGAAGCACGACGTATCCTGTTATCTCATTATAACACCTCATGGGAGTCAGGAGAAGTCCCAGCTAACTGGAAATGCAGTCGCATTATTGCACTGCTCAAGCCGGGGAAGTGTCCTTATGCACTTTCCTCCTACAGACCAATCGTGTTAGCCAGCTGCGTCGGAAAAGTCATGGAAAGAATGGTACTGGCATGATTAGAGTGGCTTCTAGAGAGCAACAACTCCTTTCCTGCATTTATGAACGGCTTCAGAAGAGGCCGATCTGCCATTGATGGTGTGGTCGACTTGATCACCAGCGTTGAAGAGGAAAGAAGCCGACGCAGACTAGTGGCGGCTGTCTTCTTAGACATTAAGGGTGCCTACGATAATGTGCTGCATTATGCGATCCTTGACGCACTGGAAGATTTCGACATCGGTGGACGACTGTACGCTTGGATTTTTAGCTACCTTAGGGACCGCACCATTTACATGACGACAAGTAACAGAGACACCGATCGATATATGGTTCATCGTGGTGTTCCCCAAGGAGGAGTTCTCAGCCCGATCCTATTTAATGTCACAATGATCGGCCTAGCAGCAGAACTTCCCAGCACGGTGAAGATCACTGCATACGCTGATTACATATGCATATGGGCATCCGGAACTACTCGTCCGCAATTGCGAGCTCGACTACAGCGTGCAGTGACGATCACATACAAATATCTACGACGTCAGGGGCTCACTCTTTCAATCGACAAATGCGCAGTGCTTGCGTTCACGCGCAAGCATATGTCGCAATACCCGATATTTATTAATGAGACAGCGATACCTGCTGTAACGCACCACAAGTTCCTTGGGGTTGTCCTACACAGAGATCTATCGTGGACGAGGCATGTCGCCGTACTTAAATCTAAATTGAAGAGCTTTGCTCTCATTCTTCGCCACGTAGCAGGAGCAAGATGGGGCCCGTCAGAATCATCGCTACTTCAATTCTACAATGCTCTATTTGTGGGATACATTCGATACAGCATGCCGGTGCTTTCCAATATGGGACCTAGTTGTGTGAAGACACTCGAGAGTGTTCAAGCTCAATGCTTACGAAGATGCTTGGGTCTACCACGCTGCACTTCAACAAATGGGACAATCGCAGAGGCTCGGGCTTGTCCCATCAGTGTATACATGCTCTGCGAGCCACTTAGAGTTCACCTACGATTACTGAGCAGACACAGACAGCACCCACTGTCAGTACTACCCGCCACTCACCCAGATTGCAGTTTCTCAAAAGTAATATTGCGGCATGAAAATACTATACCACCAAGGTTTTCTCCGCCAACTGCCCCTGCAGTGCCGCCATGGGTTCTGCCTAAACCACCTATCTCTTTTACGATACCTGGAATTACGAAGAAGTCGCTCATTTCTTCTGTTGGCCTCAGACAACTGACCCTATAACACATTTATACAACGTACAGTGATTCTCTGCACGTGTACACCGACGGATCCACCACGCTAAACACCTCCGCCGCAGCCTTTGTCAACCCAGACATGAATATCGCTCGACGATTCAAAGTGGACCATAAAACCACATCAACTGCCGCAGAGCTTGTCGCTATCCGAGAGGCAATAAGGTTTATTTCCGGAGAGCGACCTCGAGCCTGGACGATTTTCTGTGATGCCAAACCCGCTTTGCAAACCATGTATTGCATCATGAAGCAAGGTCCATATTACAGCTTGGCAATAGAAATCACAGAACTTATTCAGGTTGCTTCAACAAATGGCCATCTTATAACTTTCCAGTGGATTCCCGCTCATTGCGGCGTGATGGGAAACGAAGAGGCAGACGCTCAAGCTAAAAATGCCTTAAGCAGTGCCCCTGAAGTACGCATTGCGTTTTCACGAGCTGACACAAACGCCCTGCTTCGCTGCGTGATGCGCAGCTACACACTTCAGCACTGGACCAAACCGGAACGGCGACACCAGCGACTTCACAAATGGGACCCGGAAATGAGGTTCCGCATGCCTCCTAAATTGAAACGGCAACTCACAAGTATGATCCACCGCATTCGTCTTGGTGTAGCGTACACTAGACGTTACGCACATATCATCGGGCGCAGTGACACCGGTCCTAATTGTGAACACTGTGATGTGCCAGAAACACTTGAGCACATATTTTGTGTCTGCCCAGCATACGCACGTGAACGACAAACACTGATTTCTTTTACTGAACAATATTGCAGTAGGTCATTAACTGATGAGACCATGTTGGGCCCTTGGCCAGACACCAACAGTGCAACTGTGGTCACAAGAGCAGTTATTACCTTTTTAGAAACAACTGGACTATGTGCGCGGCTCTAAAATGTGTCTCAGCTAGAAAGAACACTACATACTCACCTCTCTATCTCACCATCGTCATCCATTAATCTTTCTTTTCCCCTTTCCCTTCCCCCAGTGTAGAGTAGCAGGCTAGAGCAAACTATCGCTCAGGCCGACCTCTCTGCCTTTCTGTAAATAAACATACTTCTTCCTTCCTTCCTTTTCGCTGCGGAACTTGTAGATATGGAGTAGCCAAGGCAATATGGACATAAACCTTTCCACAGCAATACCGTTAAAACAGAACAGAACATTATTTTATAAGAGTAAAGAGGATAATTGTCGAAAAACAAATTTACGAGCATCACCTGACCACGCTTTCATATTGGCGTAGCAGACAACGCACGAGCGTGCACCTCTACAGCAATAGCCACGAACAACGCAAGCCTTCAAAAAAGACTTCTAGCCAAGTGCGACAAGTGCTTCATTGTTTCTGGTTACGAAAGTCTTGTTCATACTTGAAACAGCGCGAATACAACCGAAAACTCCACCATATAAGAGCTGCAAATACAGACCCCGCATGCGTTTCAATGAGCGACGGTGCGGTGGCAACTCTATTCGTGCAGCGGCGCGTGGCGGCTGTAAGCCGCACTAAGGCCGACGGCCGCTCCCCATTGCACTCCGCTCTATCGCCTAGGCGCGGAAAAATAGAGGAGGCACTGGTTAGACCTGGGCTTTTTTTTTGTACTTAAGGTGGGGTCGGGTGGGCCCGCAGCACTTCAGCAGAGCGCTGGGGCGGCATTTCAACACAACCAGTCAGCCTAGGCCGGGCTCGGGCTCTTCGAAAAGTGACCCGGAAAATCCTCTAGCAGACATGTTTCTGCTTGCGAACAAGCACAGCGTCCTGGCGGTACACAGCTTCACCATTATTTATTTATTTATTTATTTATTTACTTATTTATTTATTTATTTATTTATTTATTTACAGTCTCTTACAGAGCCCTCGAGGGGCATTGTGTAAGAAGGTGGTACAGATAATATGTTAGAAAAATATATATACATATATATCTACACATTGACATGTTCATCAAATGAACATCTCAATAACGAAGAAATAAATAACTAGTTATTCTACTGAAATTCAAGAGTAAATGTATAAAAATCTGCAGAACTATAGTCTATATCGATTTGTACTAGTAGAAACGCTTATTGATTGGTCATATCAAGAAGCGGCAACCATCCCTGGCGTTGTGCAGCTATATATGCGTGCGACATGCTATTCTTTAGGTCCTTACTGTAAACCCCGAATCGAAATCAATATTGAAAAAAATGACACTTCGGCTAACTGGGAAAGTAATGCGTATTTTGTGCCATATATGGCTACCAAACGTAGGTTTTTCAATTATGGTCATGCTGGAACAAAATATATAATATAAAGTTCTAGCAAATTCGTGTACTTATATGTGCATGGTATGCAAGTCTGAAACAAATGTGTTATTAAAAACATTGACGGTATGTTCATGAAATGAGTTATTAGGCTACATTGCATGTCATTATACTCGAATGGCTTGATTGATGGTATCGTTCCACGTAGATAAAACAGCAGTCGCGATTGATGTATAACAAAAGAAATTTTGTATGAGCCAGGCGTAAGAGATGCCCCTTAGCCGTTATACTAAAAAGCTGCGTTCCTTTGCTTGAAGCAAAAGAGGGCGGCTGCAATATGCAAGGATGACATGCAACGACTGTTTGCTTCAAAGAACGTGAAACCATGGCCGAAACAATTGAGCTTTAAAAGGCAACAAAAAAGTACAGCGTCCTCGAAAAAATAAAAGTGGGCTTATCTCAACGACCTCTGAACATTGCGCTTGGAGTGAACAGAAATGATTAGGATTCAAGAAAGATTGACGAGCTGCTGGTGTCAGCAAGAGCTTTGTGAGGGAGGAGATGGCTACGCTGCACTAATAGTGTTGTCGAGAGGCGCGGACAGCTTCAGTACAGCAGTGCCGTTGGTTGATGTAATCAAGTTGGTGTTGACGGAAAAGGGGCTCCAATCAGGGCATAAGTACAGCATTTACACTTTACGTCAGAATTAAGGATACGAAAGGCGAAAATGGTTAGGAGGTGTAATAAAAAACGTGTTTCTATATTGCTATCACGTTTGAGCTAATGACTGGTACTGGCGGTACTGTGGCGTCCTGACAGCCAATAGGTAATGGCAACAATATCTAGCAAGAGCAGAATTGCAAACGTCAAAAGTCAGATGAAATTTACCAGAGTTGAGAACGTGGCAGCGCTCCTAGATGGGGGCACCGAAAACCCCATTGCAAAGAGGCTCTTCCCCATTCGGAAGCTTTGCCTCTTTAAAGAGGTCAGTGGCTTCTCGCTGATCTCCGACGTAGGAAAATAAGCGACCCTAAAGACCTCCTAGTACAGTGTAAGACGATAGTTTCTCTAAGGGGAGGCAATAACGCCTTTCAGAGGTGATAGCGAATATAACTCGTTAAGCACAGGGCATACGCTTGCAACATGCCTTCTGCTTAGGAGCCAAACTCGCAGCCTGTGAAATGGCGTTCAGAGTCTCGAGGACTGCTTGGGTGTGGCTTGCGAGCGCCACGCGCAATTAGGGTTCTTTTTTCTAATTAAGGGAAACCTGCTGCCCGTAATGAGGCGTTGAAGGTGCTCTTCAAGATGGTGGTAGCATGTGTTCCTGGTTGCACAGACTATCGCTTTCTAATTGCGCGAATTCTTGATTGGGCTCTAGCCAGAGCAATTCCAGGCGTTTGCATCAAACTTGATGACAAAATTTTTACAAGAAATAACTTCTATAACGTCACAACAAAATGTCAGCGCAGGGTGTGTAGAAACCTGCAATGATCTGAAGCTGTGCGAAGCAGCGCCTCGTCCAAGTATCTCCGCAAGGTAAAAGACCTATGTAAATATGTCCATTGACCTGGGGGCAATCTTGCTGCCCAGCGCTCAATGCTTTATGCATTCCTACCTTGGGTGTTCCCGATGCTTAAGTGCACCATAGGTTAGGTTATGAGGGGAGCGCCATCAGCACTGCGCATTACGAAGAACGGGCGCAGTCATCTGTTACAGGGACATTACCTTTCTTCGGTAATCTTCATACTAACGAAATAGCCATGTATGAGAGGCAACGCAGAAATATGTGAGTAATGAGCTGCTTTCAGTACTCTTAATGACGTCTATAACTTTACTTAAGGAACGCGAATGAAGTATTTGCTTCAGTCTTTCGAAATTCCTAAAGATAGGCCTTTTTTGCATAATCGGCAATGTTTAGGAACCACACGAGGTTCAGAATAATTATTTTGAAAAAATAAACAACAAAAGCCGCACTCGTACCATTCAATGAGCAGTGGAGGAGATATGCTGGTGTTCCTCAAGAAACGCCAACTGATCTTCGCTCAGAAAAACTTCAAGAAAGAGAACACCAGGCAGCAAATTGCTTGCGTCGTTGGGTTACATCACTGAAAGCATTCCTTTTTATGTTTTTCATCTACGTGTCATTCTGTTCGTCGGCCTGGTGGGTTTTTGTTTTCTTTTTTTAAAAACAATAGTCTTCTGGGGAGACGTTCGACAGAAAAAATTTGATCTGTCTGTCGGTCTGCCTGTCTGTCTGTCTGTTTGTCTGTCTGTCTGTCCATTTGTCTGTCTGTCCACTCTTAACGGTATTAGGTACTTGAAATGGCTGACCCCATCCGTAGCACCCACCAATGTTGCTCATGGTTTAGCATTCATACTTGTGCAATTGTTAATTCAAAAGCAAATATTGTGCATGTCTACGACACCATAACAGCACGTATATATTCTGCATGAGCGTCTTTTACTAGAAAAGGAATACGTAAGTAATTTTAGGAGCCGTAGCACTTATCACGCTGCTCTAACCATGCAACCCTTGCACGTAAAGGTGACTGTTTCCAACGCTTTGCTAAACCAGATGGTGGTGGCACCTATCCATCGCCTTGCGTTCTACACTTTATCACCTCTGAGACGGGCGCGCACACCCCTCCCAGGGCCACGCGTTTCGTTTTCGAAGAAAACTGCCAGATGGCGCTCATGTCTCACGTGTGACGTTACTTGACGCGCTCATTCGCACCCGCTGCGCGCTCGAGGCACTCAAACGTAGCGCCTCCAGAATACCATTTGCCGATTTTCTTGCGTAGAACATCAAATAAATGTTTTGTTTACTCTGTCCACACGCAAGACTATCGGCTTTCGACGAAATTTGCAGACTACATGCAGATACGGGACCATTTTTTTTCTGTCATCCTGGAAAACCTTTCTTTTTCTCCTTTGTAGTGAATATTTGGGAGTTGAAACCATACCGTCGTGTCAGGTTTTCCTGTCAGCGTAACTTAAGTGGTGCCTTTTTAATGTCCGCAGCCAGCTTAGCAATCTTCTCCGGGCGATTTCTATTTCTCCGAGGTTACCAGCACAGGACCATGTTATTAAATGTTACCCTCCTATAACGCGTGTACACTGAAAGTGACCGGGTCTCGCTAAAAAAATATATCCCCCTCATTTCGTTTCATACACAATCTCTTGTGTACAGGTTGCTTGTGTAAAATTCTCAGTTTGCCCCTTTCCCCGCAATGTTTTAAGTCATGCATACTCAGCGCAAAATGACCATACGCCTGCCCAGGCCCTCATTTGAGTCAAAAAGGTACCCTCCTCCTGCCCCCCTGAAACAAAAAATGCTTGCAAGCAACCCTGCAGAGTAGCACATCACACCTACAGTTTTATAATTTCTTATACACACACAACATACTCAGATGTTACACAGAATCGTGCGTAGATCCCTAAATGTGTATATGGTACAAAATGAGGCGTTTTTTTCTAAAACGGAAAATGCACCTTCAATAAAACTGAGAAAAACGCACCCTTTTTGTACTGACAATATGGTTGGGCCTGCTCAAACAACTTTTTTCCAGTATGTTTCTCTCCTCTAGATACCAGAAATATATATTGTGGCTGAATTCCACTCGTTAATTGACGGTCTTTTCTTCATCTGTTTATATTACTTTTTACTCATACTCGTCAAAGTCTTCCTCATTTTTTTTCCTTTCTCATTTTCTTTCCTCTTTCTGCCCTCTAATTTTTGTTTCCTCTGTTTCTTCCTTCCTCCCAAAAGAGTGAGCAGGCGTTGTGCCCCTCCAAGTGGCAGTTGCCAGCTTGCTCTCGCCCTCTTTCCTCTGTGTCCTTGTGTATTTGTGTATGCAAAGCAAATAATAATAATAATATAAAATTGTCAGTATTGCGGAGTTAAGTTTGTATTTAACTCAAATAGATTAAAACATTTCATTTGCACATGCATTATCTCGTGAAATAATTGTAAACCGGTTCGAATGTACGGTATAGCAATATTTCGCGATACAATTGACATCATACTTGTGCTTCCATCGCTGCAGTGCTTTGACGCATTGGCATAATGGCAATTATTAGACATGAAGAACGAGTGGTCTTTCATGGCAAAGGGGGCACTATGCTGGATGGTGACCAGTGTTTTGTTGTACCTGGCATCAAATGAAGGCCTTGAAGAGTGTTCCTGTTAGTTCTATGCCATGTCTATTTTGTTTTTTGTTTTTGTTTCCCTGGGAGGCTGGCTCATACCCACTCAGGGGGATTGGCCAAGAAAGTGTAGTGCAGTTTTTCTGTAATCATTTTAACTATGTGTAATGAATTGGTATTATAATAAGACTAATGTAAAAATAAAAACAACATAAAAAGAGCAAACGGAAAAAAAAATCAAGTTGAGCAATTTTGAGATTTGAGGTGTTATGATTAGCACTCAGCTGCGTTTACTTCACTCTATTCTTCTGACCACTTCTTCTTCTTCAGGTAAAATATCTTTATTTTATGCCTAATTTATTTTAAATATACTGTGTTGGAGTGAACTGAGGACAAGATACTGTTGCGTTAAAGTCGAAAAGAATCACGAAGATGCAACAAAGTAGGCCAATCTGCCTCTTACTCTTTACAATTCAGTTTTCAAAATCATGTGGTTGTTTTGGGACAATAACCCCGCATATCACCGCAGGGGCGTCTGCGTAAGCAGGCGTTTGGTGTGTAGTGACACCACGGACTCGAGCTAACGGGGGGGGGGGGAGTTCTTACCAGAGAAGGATTGGCCACCTTGGTGCATTATCTGGCCACTACCTCCCACCTGCATACGTCCAATTACTCACGGCTTTCAGTCCACAGCAGCTGAGAAGCAACTGACCACGGCGGCGGTCAGATTTGCAATGCAGCAGAGGGTGCTAAGAATCTCTGGATTCGGACAGGCTGCCATTGGATCCTGAAATTGGCAACGTTTATCGCTAGAACCTTATCTAGTGAGGCAACTCTTCCTGTAATATTTCAGGAGCTAGAGGGTGTTAAATGGGATATAATAGGGCTCAGTGATGTTAGGAAGACAGATGAGGCATATACGGTGCTACAGAATGGGCACGTGCTTTGCTATCGGGGTTTGGCTGACAGAAGAGAACTGATAGTAGGGTTGCTAATTCACAGAGACATAGCTGGAAACATAGAGGAGTACTCTAGCAATAATTAAAATGTGGTAGGCATCGTAAATAAACTAATAATAAATACAAGATGAACGTGGTACAGACTTACGCACCTACATCCAGCCATGAAGCGCTTCAGTTGAAAGCTTCTAGAAAGACGTGGAATCAGCAATGACTAAAGTAAAAACACTATATACTATACTGATGGGAGACTTTATTGCAAAGGTAGGGAAAAGGCAGGCTGGAGACCAGGCAGTAGGAGATTATGGCACCGGTACTAGAAATGCCAGAAGAGACCTACTAGTATAATTTGCAGAACGCAATATTTTAAGGATTTTGAATACCTTCTACCGAAAACGAGGAAACCGTAAGTAAACATGGAGGAGCCCTAATTGGCGAAAATAAGAACGAAGTAGACTTTATAATGAGTGCACACCAAGGCATCGTGTAGGATGTGGAAGTGGTTGGCAGAGTGCGATGCAGTGACCGTAGAATGATACGGTCTCGTGTTCGCCTAGACTTGAAGAAGGAACGACAGAAACTGATACGGAAGAAGCCAATCGATGAGCTACCACTGAGAGGGAAAGTAGAGTAATTCAGTCTCGCTTCAGAACAGGTACTCGGCTCATATTGGGAAAACCAACCTTAGCGTAGGTACATTGAATGATAATCTTACGAGTATCAATACGTAGTGAGGAGTGGAAGTTGGAGGCCGGGTAGTTAGACAGGACACTGGCAAGCTTCCAAAGAAACGAGAAATCTTATTAAAAAGCGTCCAAGCATGAAAGTTTTAAGCACAACAGACAAAATAGAACTGTCAGAGCTTTAGAAGCTGATTAATAAGCGTAAGGTATCCGATGTAAGAAGGTATAACATAGATAGAATTGAACACGCTCTGAAAAACGGAGGAAGCGTAAAAGCAGTAAAGAGCAAAGTAGGGATAGGGAAAAATCAGATGTGTACACTGAGGGACAAAGAACGAAAATAACTATCAATATGAATAGGATAGTTAAAATAGCGGAGGAGTTTTACAGGGATCCGTACAGTAGCCGGGACAACCATGACCTTAATACTTTAAGATCTAGCAGTAACCCAGATGACACCCCACCCATTAATGATAGAAGTCAAAAAGCCTTGGAGAGCATGCAAGGAAGCAAAGCTGCTGGTGAGTATCAGGTAACATCAAATCTGCTGAAAGATGCAGGACAGGTTGTGTTAGAAAAACTATCCCCCGGTTTACGAGGTGTCTTCTGACGGGAAGAGTACCAATGTCTTGTAAGAATGCTAATATCATATAATACATAAGATAAGAGATGACAGACTTAAAGAATTACAGGCCGATCAGCTTGCTCTTTGTAGTATACAAGTTATTTACAAAGGTAATTGCTAAAAGAGTGAAGAAACATTGGGATTCAATCAACCAAAGAAACAACCAGGTATAAAAACAGGCTACTCAACAATCGACCACATTCATACTATCAATGAGGTAATAGAGACATGCTCAGAATATAACCAACCGCTATACGTGGCCTTCATAGATTACGGGAAGGCGTTTGATTCAGTAGAAATATCAGCAGTCGTGCAAACTTTGCGGAATCAGGGCGTCGATGAAGCATATATAAACATCCTAGAATAAATCTACAGGGGATGAATTGCTAACATAATTCTTCATAAAGAAAGAAACAGAACACAAATCAAAAAGGGTGTAAGGCAGGGGGATAAAATCTCCCCAATGCTATTTACCGCATGCTTACAGGAGATTTTCAGAGGCCTAGACTGGGAACAATTAGGAATAAGAGTTAATGGAGAGTACCTTAGTAACGTGCGCTTCGCCGATGACATGGCATTGCTGAGTAACTCAGGGTATGAATTGCAACTCATGTTTACGGAGTTAGACAAGGAAAGCAGAAAGGTGGGTCTTAAAATTAATGTGCAGAAAAACGAAAGGAATCCACAACAACCTCGGAAAAGAGCAGCGCTTCGAGATAGGTAATAGTGCACTTCAAGTTGTAAAAGACTATGTCTACTTAAGGCAGGTAATAACCGTAGAGCCGAAGCACCAGATTGAAGTAACTAGAAGAATAAGAATGGGGTGGAGAACATCTGGCAAGCACTCTCAAATTATGACAGGTAGATCGCCACTATCCCTCAAGAATAAGGTATATAACAGACGTATCTTGCCGGTACTTAGCTACGGAGCAGAAAGCTGGAGACTTACAAACAGGATTCAGCTTAAATTGAGGATGGCACAGTGAGCAATGGAAAGAAAAATGGTAGGTGTAACTTTAAGAGATAAAAACGGACAGAGTGGATTAAGGACCAAATGGGGGTTAAGGATATAATAGTTGAAATCAAGAAAAAGAAATTGAGATGGGCCGGGCATGTAGCGCGTAGACAGGACAACCGCTGGTCATTAAGGGTAACTAAGCGGATTCCCAGATAAGGAAAGACAGTTAGGGGAGACAGAAGGTTAGTTGGGCCGATGAGAGTAAGTTTGCGAGTATAAATTGGCAGCAGCAAGCATAGGAATGAGTTCACTGGAGCAACATGGGAGAGGCCTTTGTCCTGTAGTGGACGTAGTAAGGCTGATGATGATGATGATGATCACATAATCAAATAATCTACTTGCTATGTTATTCTCTGTCCTGTTTTCAAGTTGCGCTCTGCAGCTTATAATCAGCAACCATCCAAATCCAACTCAGCAGTGGATTCTTTTATGACCAAACCACCTATGTTTTGAAATCTCAAAAAGACCAAGACTGGCAGCTACGCGCGCCTCCAAAGTTAGCTCATTCGCAGTGAGCTTTAGGTATCGCGCTGTTTAACCTGGTTGAAGTGAAATCGGGAAAAGAGAAAGTCTTTTATCGGACTTATCGAGGGAACCGCGATGTTTCTCAGTGTGTGAAATTTGTACTGATTGAGCCGACATTTCTGCTGCGGATGTTTGCGTTCGTACTACGCCATTTCTTGCAGTGGATGATTCCATGCCATCTACCCGTACCCTTTTTCAAGTGCACGGGAGCAAACCAGATATTTGCGTTTCCGTTAACCTCGCTTACATTACACCACTTAAAAAATCACACACATTATTCTAATGACATAATCACTAAACTACAAGCTGAGTTGATGGGGAAATTCTGAAAAAAATTCCGCAGTCTCTTAACGAAGGAAAATGACAAGTAGCACGCGAAGCAGCGAATTGGTTGACCTAATGTTCTATTTATTGCGGGCACTTCGCGCAACGTTAACGCGTCTTTGCAAGTGGAGCACAGATTGAAATCATTGCAGTTTCTGTTGCTGTAACACGCCCCAAACTCTTGTTGGAGCACGCCACGCGGGTTGATCGGCTCGCCATGTGGGAGCACGTAAATTTATCACGCGTCTGGAGAACCTTGTTTGCCGACGCCATAACGAGGTTATTGAGGGAGTGTTATGGGAGAGGCCCCAGCTTCTTTCAAAGCCTTTCACGCAGTGCTAAAGGCGCTAGCGCGTGCCAGGACGTTCTTACTAGGATAAAACACGTTGCTTCATCGCGCCTCTACAAAATCTCGTTCCCTGGCGCCATCACATGATTGCTCAAATAGTGTAACGGAGGTGGGGGGGAGGCCACAAGTCTTACCCAGTCCCTTATACAGGCTGGAATAAGCTATAGCGCGTTGGCGCGTTCTGATAGCATTTAGAAAGTTGTTGCGCATGCGAATTAAGGGTGGTCACGCCGCACACTGCTGCCATTTTTTTCGACGTCCCGTTTCCACTCCCGCGCAGGGTTCGGGAGGGGGGGAGGGGTTAGAGTTAACACTATATACGCTCTATCTACAGATTTATTCAACTCATCATCACCACGCTACATTGGGTTGTGGAGCTCATTCACAGCGAATAAAGGAAGAGTCTTGCATTCTCAGCGTTGTCTTGCAGTATATTCAACACATCCTCCACGTCGGGCTCACCCTTGGATTTAACGCAAGTCATCGACAGTCTCTTATTAGAGACACAATGGCAAAGCGCTTTATTAGCTCTATGTTCGTCACCATATTTGCACTGCTACCTCGCAGACTCACCTGACACCATCATTCAATAGCTTGAACAGCAAATTTTGCTAACACTGACCTATTTGTACTTTCATAATTTCCGAGGACCACTAGCGGATGGAACTTCTTTACAGATACGTGTCATCAACTACAGAATAACCTGCTTCACCCTTCATCGTTGTGTTGTCATTGCCACTTCTTTTGTATTTGTACAATTTACCACGCATGGATCATGAGCCCGCAGTAATAAACGAATGAATGAAAGAATAAATAAATAAATAAATAAATACATAAATAAATAAGTGCTCAAAGGCAACTTGCGTTCTTTGAAGTACGCGCATATAACGAGTATCGAGAGCGAATCGCAATCGAAGCGATCACCTGGAGCGCAGCCATGTTGCCGGAAATCGCCACGATTGCCTCCCTGTGACAAACGAGCTTTTCTGTTTTTCAAGAAACGCGCGACGCGGCATGCGGAGGATACAGATGGGCCTCCGCGACCGCAAATCTTGTCGCTTGTCGCTGTCGTTTGTCGCTGTCGCGAGGAAAATGTGCGCAAGTGATTAGGACTTTATAGATGACTTCATTCCAACTCGCCTAATGAGTGCACCAGAAATTGGTGTCAAGGAAGGAAATCTTTCATTGTTTTTGAAACCCTCCTCACCCCGAGAAAAACAAGTGTCCTGCACACTGGAAACTATTCTTTCCGTGAAGTATGCGTCGTAGTACTCTCGCTCTAATACATTTGTGTTAGTATATTGATTTAAGAAAGGTAGAAGGTGGTTGTATGGATGTATTTAGAAAAGCAAGGAAGAGAGCTATACAGGCCAGCGCCTACTCAGCAGGTAACAGTTTCTTACGGGAAATAGTTAAAATAGAAAAAATCGCCTTTTTATAAAATAATGTTGATGAAATAACCATAAATTGACCCTAACAGAAGCACTTAAAATAAACTTTCACGGTTCCTTGTATGGGGACTCAAAGGTGAAGCTTTTTGTCTTCGTTTTATTCTACGTAGATTATTAATCCTAACACACACCCCGCTTTCTCTTCGAAGACTTTGTGCACCTAACAAGGTTGTGAGCTTCTTTCGAAATTCAGATACAAGCTTTCTGCACTCAGCTGCGCTATAGCCTGCCTCCGTGATCAGAGTCTATTTGACCAAGCGATGTGTTATGCGATGACATCATTATTTGATGTAATCTGAATGGCATACTGATATCCTGAGGCCATCTGAATGTTTGGTAATTTTATGATGAGGTCAAGATGACCACATCACGTGACCATGATTTTATCGCATCGCTAGTGTTTAGTGAAGCATCTAATGCTTTCGCCTTGAAAAAAACCTGTCCCTTGTATTACTGTACGGACTCACTGCAGATAGCAAACTGCTCTGTAGATACTTACTGCGGCAAAAATTCGCATTGTTGTACATCATTGAGGCCTAATTTTGAGAATATAAAGTGTAAGCACGTAACTAAGCAATGCTGGGAGATCTCGCGAGCAACGTGGCACGGAAAAACGGAGAGGAATATTACCATACTCTGCGTGTTTTGCTATTTCATGCCTTTGCATTGTGAGTATAAGAAAATGAACACCATATAATCACTAATTCTACTAGGCTCAACAGCGTCGGTCATCGATATCACATCCAAATTACTTCAGCAGTGAAACAACAGTAATTATTGGTTGAAAGATAACAAATAGTGTTAGATTTCGTATTCTTCTTTGCAATATTTGTCTGTCATATTGCGTTATCACTTTGGTGATAAGAAATAAAAAATCAAAATAATTAGCAATTAGAAATTTGCTTGTTGGATAGGCATCGTACGAGATCCACCTGTTTTCCAAATAATAAGTTCTCAGTAGAAGCCTGGAATGAGTATTTTTCTGTAAGAAGTTCCCACCCAAAAATATTATAAGACAGAACGATTGGTACTCTTCAGTTTTTGTTGCATAAAAATTGTACAGCGTTCACGTGTTCTGCAAATAATAGGCTCTCGGAGAAAGCCGGGCATGAACTTTTCATGAAAGAATTTGCCACCCAAAAAAATGGCAGCATATTCACGGAGTGAATGATGAAGAGTGGGGCGAAGAATTCGTACGTCCATTCGTTCTTGCTTCCGTCCGTCCATGCGTCCGTCAGTGTGACCGTCCATGCATCCATCAGCCCGTTCGTGCGTGCGTCTGTTCGTGCGTTTGTCCCTGCATTTGTCCATGCAGCCGCCCCTGCGTCCGTTCATGCGTCCATCCATGCATCTGTCTATGTGTCCGTTCGTCCATCTATTCAACACTCCAAGTACCACCATCTCGCATCTTTTCATCATATGCTCCCCATATAGAAGCACCGCCATCCAGCGGACATTCCAAGGACTAAACGAGAGGTGGCACATGCACACTTTCTTACGGCTTGCGCTTCGGATCCACTTCCCACCTTTAACCACCTCGAGTTCATAGTATATACTAGTTCACTGTATTCATGGCACTACGGCCGAACGCTCGCTAAACCTTTCGAAAACCAAGGAGGTTACGCCCAGAGAGTATGACGTAGCGAACTTTTTCAGTCAGATAGTGCTCAATGTACATGCCAATGGGTGCTAATGGGAAATGGGAGGCGGAGAATTCGGCTTTTACTTTCTTACGGCTTGCGCCTCGTATCTACTTCCCATTTTTAACCACCTCGAGTTCATTCATGGTATATA
Organism: Rhipicephalus annulatus; assembly: GCA_013436015.1. Classification (NCBI taxonomy): domain Eukaryota; kingdom Metazoa; phylum Arthropoda; class Arachnida; order Ixodida; family Ixodidae; genus Rhipicephalus; species Rhipicephalus annulatus. The sequence continues at coordinate 80,099 of WOVY01006463.1, forward strand.
CAAGTTCATTGTATTCATGGCACTGCGGCTCAACACTCGCTAAACCTTTCTAAAGCTAAGGAGGTTACACCCAGCGAGTATAACGTAACAACCCTTTCTTGTCAGATAGTGCTCAATGTACATGCCAATGGCTGCTAATGGTGATCGCAGCCTGCGCGTTAACGAAAAGCCGGAAACTCCTGTCTCTCATTCCCCATTAGCTGCCATTGACATGTACATTGAGCACTATTTTTTATTGTTCAACAACGCACAGAAGTCGCTCACCGGCACCATCTTGGAGGTCAAAACGTTATACTTGTTACATACTACCGGGGACGAACGGGTGCCACTATAAAGGGCTTCGCCCCTAAAAAGCAAATTTCGGTTCATGAACTGCACGCATTCGAAGGGGAAGGCTAAGTGATTGCATTTTTCGCTAAAAATTCACACTAGCAGCTCTTCGCAACGCTACAATTCCGCTTGCACTGTTCTTGTCTGTGTTTGCTTACAGCTTGTGCCTGATATTTTTGTTAAAGTTTTTACGGAAAATCTGTGTGAGCATGTGTACTTTTGCTGGCCCTAAGAGGTCAGGAAGCCGCAGCCTCTATGTTTGTGCCAGGTAGCGCGTGTAACCGGAAGTGACATTTGCTACGCCGGTCCATGGTAGCACGAAGGCCGCCACTGTTGCTGCTTTTCCCTCAAGTAAGCTGATGACACAGAGTGCCGCAAGCACACAGAACAAGATGCCTCGTGGGAGTGTGTTTTTGCTGCTTTTTTCAACAACTGTAGCTTGTAGTGAAAACCGATACAAGCGTTAATACATCTTTACGCTATTCAAGATTTACTTGCCGAATTTCTCTGAAGTGTACCATCCTGACTACAAAATTCTATTTCTCTGGAACGTTCAACAAAGGCTTCTTCTGCCAAAAAAAAAACCACCGCAAGCTCTTAGTTTTTATAACACACTCCAGGTTTCGCGTGTGATATCTCATCAATAGTAATCGATGCGACACTGACAAAATTCTTCCCCGAGTCAGGAAATATAAAAAGTCGGAGAAATTAAACTTGCGAGAAAATTCCGAGTCATACAAGGTAATAATAAAGAAACTGGTGGAAAAATGAATCATATATCTGATTCTCATGAACACCGAATCGGTAAGCTAATTAACAACACATGTTTGCAGTGAATAAATCGCCATGTTTACCAAATGTTTGTCGGACGTTGAAGCGCTACCTTTGCTTTTTTTCTGAGAATAATGATGTGTTACATACAAAAACAGTGCCACTTGACTGCTGGGACAGTTAGGTGCGTATATTTATTACGGAAGGTCAGCAAACCACATCTGCCGTATCGGAGGGTGTCAGTTGATGAAGTTGTGAATAACGATATTGGGGAAGTGAAATGGTGTTATTCTACCTTGAAGTTTTTTTTGGTATTTTTTTCTTCAATCATTACCCATTGTCGTTTTTTGCGGTTCGGCAATCCACTCAAATACATAGATAAAATGGCCAACTCTCCTGTCTCATTTTCCTGGTGCACTTTTGAAAAAGTTTACTAAAATGCACATGTTTCGTTTCAACGTGTACTGCCGAATGCCAACTCTAATTGCATGAATATATTTGTTATTTATTAAGCAACTCAGAAATAATGACTATTTAGTATGATGTATCTGAAATCTAAATAAGCAAACTAACTATAGAAAGAAATTTCTGTCAGTGATTTGTTCCAAATTGGCCTAATATAAGTGTGCCTAGTCGTACCAATATGGGGGGAACCAAAGCAAGCACGCTAGTGCCTATTTTTTTTCTGTTTTTATTCAAGTCGTCACTGCAATCACATTATGGTGCGTCATACAATTGATCCTGTTTACGGTACGAAAATGAAAAAGAAAAACATTTATCTGCAAGAATAATGTTGTAAACTTGACTAAAAGAACAAAGGGGGAAGGGTTATTTTTTTTCAATTAAATTGCCTATTCCTCACCCAAATAGGTTTTCTGAACAGGTGCAATCTAGCTACATTTGGCTGCTCATATCATCTTCAAACAGCCAACAGGTAACATCGAAAACTGCATCCGCGGAAAACGTAATGGTGGAAAGGGGCTTGTTGAAGATTCCACATTTCCCCAACAAAGAGTACGTTTATTTCGAATAGTCTATGTTTTCTGGTGTCTTTCAGCTTTTTTCTTATTGTTGCGCTTTTTTGTATTCAAATTGGGAATACGTCAACGAACTCACTCATTTATTTACATAAGGTTTCATTTACCTATTTATATACTGCAAAAATTGTTTCACTCGGAGGCGGTAGTTAATATCAGCTTCTACGTTGCATAAAAGTTTGATTATTCAGATTTGGGGAGGCCACGTAATAATACTCACATAAGTCTTATACACAGCCACACGCTCCACTCGTGGCTCTCGTGAGCTTCTATTTTCTGCCTAGTTTCTCGATTTTATCTCCAACGTTTGAAATAATCAAACTTTTGCCGACACTGAAAGACAGCTTGGCTTTTGTGCACGTCAGTTGTTTCTAGAAAGTATATCGCCGTTCTATTTATTGTTTTTAACAACAGTGCCTGTATTCCATTGCATTTAACTACACATAAATTGTCACCACGATGTGGCCCACCCGTTTATTGCTTTCAACAAATATTTTCCTATTTATTTCGGAGAAGGGTGTGAATTTCATTTGTTTACTTTATTCCCACCAGGCATATATCTCATTTCTCTTTCTGTTTGCTGCATTATTCATTTCATTTTGTAGCATTATTTTAGGCTACTAGTGTAAACTACTTTGCAGCAGATTGACCACGTTATTGCTCATTCATTACCTAACTAAGACGTCGTCGTATATCAAGTGATTTTGATCAGTAATTATCTATTCCGCTTTGCACCTACTATAAAAAACAGTAGGAAGCGAAAAATTGAAGTTTGCAATGAAGAAAAGCGGGCTTGTGTTTCTCAAGGAAGACAAGACCTGTTTCAGCGAGTGTTGACGTGATTTTCCGATGAAAAAAAAAACACTCATCAAGGATGCTGACGGCAGGCCTTGTTGTCCTCATCGTGAACCACCGTGAGGCCTTTTGCGGAATGGCAGGTGGACTCGGGCCTGCAGCAACCGGCCATAGCCTAGCTGGCACTGGACAACATCTCCCTCGACAACATAACGCGTGGAAATCGGCTACCGGTGGCGGCTTCCCCGCCGCGGCTTCGGGTGCAAAGGGTGGGTGGGAGGCCTTGCTCAACTATATCCTGCGGGAGAGCAACAAGACGGTCGTCCGACAGCCAGCGGACGACTACGACGAATTAGACAATATATGAGTGAACTGTGTTTTGTTTTTATACTCTTTCTTTATATATTCATTAGCAACAATCTTGTATGCATAAAGGTCAGTTATTTCAATTAGGTGTCATGCGTGTGTAGTGCACTGGTGCTCTCCCAGAGAGGCTGCATTCAGTTTTGACATTCACAACATGAAGCATTTCGGCCATATATCCAACTAAAATACAACCACTGACTTTTCTAATGGCAGCTAAATAGTACGTATAGTTTCTACATTCATGTCAAGAAGCAGTTACGTATCGTCTGCCGAGGATAAGTGGAAAAAGTGTGATAGATTGCTATTTGGGGTTTACGTCCGAAAACCACCGTATGATTAAGAGACGCCGCAAGGGTGATTTCGACCACATGGGGTTCTTCAACGTGCACCCGAAACTGAGCACACGAGCCTACAGCAGTTTTGCCTGCATTGAAAATGCGGCCGCCGCAATGGGGATTCGATCATGCGACCTATATGAAAAGAATTTGTAAACTTTTTATGTGTGAAGTAAAAATTTATCATGCATATCTTGGCGGCCCGGATGTGTTTTCTGAAGCAGTAGTGTAACACGACTTGACAATCTAATCAGGAATCGACTGATGAAAGTGAAATTCTGGTACGTTTTTGCGACAATTCTTTAAAAGGTTGTTTGGTTAGACATCTTTGGTTATTAAAGCAATAGCTGCAAATAATGCAACAAAGGCGCAATCTGACCATCTGCGTCACCGTCTCACGGCGTCCGCAACCAGTAATGTAAAACGCCTTCCCTCGTAACTAGAATTTCTTACGTCATGAGGTCACTCTAACGTCACGAAACGTGACATTTCAAAGTGACGTCTTCCTATGGCTGCTTAACTTGATCAAAGGAGTTTTAATCACGGGGCTAATGCAAAACTAAGTGAAGTGCAAATCCACGTGACGTGTAGAATATTTTCGCGCGACAGGGCTGGAACAATCTTCACTGCAATATCTAAGCGACAAATGCATTGACTGAAAAGGAAAAAAGTAATTTCTTTTCGTGTTCTCATAGGTGAATGAACAATTACCCTGGAAGTGTTTGATGACTGAATTAAAAGTTCTTATATTTGAATATAATCATTCAAATATTGGTCCTAAAGGTTGCAACTAACAAAAGTATTAGCGCTGGCATGCGCATAGGGGACAGTAGCAGAAGTGGGTTTGGCCGTCCGACTTCATTTTTGGAGGAGGGTCGCAAGTTATTCGAACATGTTTACTCAGTGGGTTTGCTGTGACTGGCCAACTACATGTATTCCAAACTTCATTGTGATTGAAATGTTTGTATTTGCAGACGACTTCGGCTGAGAACACGTGATGTTCTGTTTCAAAAAGAATTTACCTTTAACCTTTATTCCTCGAAATACCTTGTCAAAAAGCAAACTCCTATGAGTAGCAAAATCTATCAAACTAATTCCTGATATTTCATTCCGTAATATTATTCCCCCAACCTGCCGCGGTGGTCTAGTGTATAAGGTACTCGGCTACCTGCAGGTCACGGGATCGAATCCAGGCTTAGGCGGCTGCATTTCCAATGGAGGCGGAAATGCTGTAGGCTTGATTGACTTGTGGGGTTTAACGTCCCAAAACCACCATACGATTATGAGAGACGCCGTAGTGGAGGGTACCGGAAATTTTGACCACCTGGGGTTCTTTAACGTGAACCCAAATCTGAGTACACGGGCCTACAACATTTCTGCCTCCAACGGAAATGCAGCCGCCACAGCCGGAATTGGATCCCGCGACTTGCGGGTCAGCAGGCGAGTACTTTAGCCACTAGACCACCGTGGCGGGGCAAATGCTGTAGGCCCGTGTGCTCAGATTTGGGTGCACAATATTGAACCCCAGGTGGTCGAAATTTCTGAAGCCCTCCACTACGGCGTCTCCATGATCATATCGTGGTTTTGGGACGTGAAATCCCACATATCATATTATCATTATCCACCTAACAAGAACGGCGTGATACTGCTTTATACTAGCTGTGTTGCTACTTGAGATAAATTCCAAAGCACAATTGATAACCTCCACTTATGAAATATTGCTGATGTCTGTGCTTTTGCTTGACCGTGTTCGTGTGTGTTTGTGTGTGTGTGTGCGCGTGCGCGTGAGTTACTGCGCACTTTTTAGGAAGAGGCAATAAAAAATTACACCAAATCCCACTGAAGAGAACCATGAGTTGCATGGAAAGCGGCGCATGGGTCCACTTAAAATTCCATTCGTGCCGGGCACTTCAGCCGATCTTAATGGGTCTTTGAGAGTGGAGCACACCATGATACACTGTAGGTTCTGTTGCTGTTAGTCGTCCCCCGTACTTTTGTTGGAGCACGCCACGTGGCTTCATCGTCGTGCCACGCGGGAGTGCGAGGGCTAGTCGCGCGTCTGCATAATCTCGTTCCCTAACGACATCACGTGATTGCTGAGAGAGTGCAAGGACGGGGTGTCACAGCCTCTTACACAGCCACTTACGCAGGTCCCAAGGCGTTATAGCGTGTGCTAGCGCAGTCTGACTAGGATACAACGCGTTAGCTTATCGTGAGTCTGCAGAACCTTCTTCCCTGACGCCATCACCTGGTTGCTGAGGGAGTGTAAGGGGGAAAGGACACGACGTCTTGTCCAGCCCCCTGCACAGACCGTAGAACACCAGCACGTGAGCACGTTCTGGGAGTACTTGGGCCAGCTGTTGCGCATGCGCAGTTAGGGCGGTCACCTTATTCACACCTTATTCAACACCGCCATAAGCTGCATTACATCTAAAAAAATAGTTCATGCTTTCCGGTACGTCGGCGAGAAGTTTTTTTTTGCATATGGCACATAATAAGACGAAAATGCGAAGGTCTTGACGATGCTGTTTATGCATTTATTCTTCTCATCTTTCATCACGTCTGTGTAGCCTACCCGAACAAAGTTTTCATTATTCGCATTTCGCGCGAACAAAACGCGAGCACAATTTAGAAATACTGAGAACTCATGACACCAATTATTAGAAAGACAATGAATGTATGGGACAAACACATTCATTTCTAGCGCCTGGCCACATGGGAAAGGTTCGCGAGCCATTTGCGGCATGTTTGCAGCCTGTTTTAGACCCCTATGTCAGATGATCATTTGATCTGCCATTTTTTACGCATGTTTGCTATTTTGGGTTCATGTTATTTTGGCCTATTTTTCATTAAGAATAATTATGTTACCTGCGAGACAGCTCTCGTTATCTGCTTTCTGTTTCTTCGTCTTTCAGCACTGAATCAACCATGTCTATATTCATCTTCACAGCTGCCCCCCTCTCAACAGCGCACCGTCAAAAGTGCACTGCTGCTTGTTGTTTCAAACTACTCTGCGCTAATACATCGAATGGCTCTCCAGCTGGTGTCTATTACGCTTGGAGTTCCAGAACGACCCCAGCCTCGTATCACCAGATGCGGGCACGAATAACCGTTGCTTCATTTTCCAGGCATGTGAAAGCTACTGCATTATAACAGCAGTGAAGAGGAAGTTGTGTGGTACAACGTAATTATTCTCACGTATGTGGCCAGCTGCGCTATCTAGACCTTGGTTTAGGCGTATTGGATTGATCAGTTCCCTATTCGAAGGGACAAAGCTTTTGCGTGATTGACCAAACTGTTGGACCTTGAACTGTGACTGTTATCAATACTACAGAGGCAGAAATGAAAGAGTGTCCATCATCACATAAAGAAATGCAACACTGTCGCCGCAATTTCGCAAGGGTGACTGAGCAGGTGTCCGTAATGCATATAAATGGTCTCAATTACAACCATCATCTGAATGAGAATAACAATGCTTTATTTTAAGGTGTAGGGTTAGAAAAGAGCATGTTGTCTGGAACCCCAAGTCCAGGGCCGCACTGGCCTGTACACTAATGTGACTAAGAAGCTAATTGTACTCGTGGGTGGAAGTTAGTGAGTTCTTTCCTCCACTACTCCAAAGTATTTAGGAAGTTTTTGGCAAGAATTGTTTTTAATTCTCTGACTTTCACAAGACTTCCATGCGATGTGATACAAAGTTGGCAAACCACCGCACCATCAACAAGCGTCATGGTATAACACTGAATATATATTCCTAAGCCTTGATGACTTTTTTTTCAATATGCTTATAAAATTTTGGACAACAGTAGCAGCTTGCGTACAAATTATATTTATCAATAAAAATGCGCTTGTAGTTGTTTTCATTTGCTCTTTTTTTCTTCATAGTGAATTTTTATCGTGACTAAAAGAGTACTTTCTTGAAAATAAGAAATGGTGCGTTCATAAAAGCACTGGTCATAGCAGACATAGAATATCCCTAATGTGTATGAAGAGAAAGCCCTTAAAGTAGTTGTGTCAGGGTAAGTGCGTCAACATTTAAAAAAGAGTTCACAATTTTCGGGCTCCATAGTATATTAGGAATTACACTGTATTTTTTGTATAATGGTAGAAGCTTTGGGCACATGGGGTACGGCTTATGGTGAGCAGACTATAGAGACTTCACCAGTGCTAACTTTACGCCCTGTGACAAGATGTGCTTACTCAACTATAGATGATCAATTAATGGATGTATGGATGGATGTATCGGGCTTTGCCCTTTAGATCGGGTGGTGCCTCCCACCACATAGCCACAAAACTGAATACTATCACTGTGTGTTCAAGGATTGAATTTCACTCGCACCTCGATTGTAACCACCAATCAGTTAGGCTCCTCCTGGTTATTTCTACCCGTTTAAAGTCTATCTTGAATTCATTGTCCATGAACCCCAATGCTTTGAAAAATTTGGCGCCATCAACTTTGACTATAGGGCGGAGCCCTTTACAGAACATTATAAAAATGTTCAGCCATTTCCCCCGTCTCTTCACACGCAATACATACCGTGTCTCTGCCGTCGTATTTTGCTCGGTACGTCTTGGTCTGCAATACTACCGTTCTTATGCAAAATTACAGACCGTATGCAAAATCGCTGCCACCTGTCGGCCGACATGTGCATATCCGCCATGTCAAAAGATCAGTGCGGCGCAGTTTGCATAGTCCCGCGAACTTCCGCGTGTCTTTACGTTCAAGTACACTCAACATGTCTTAACGTGAGGCACGTATTTTCTGATGATCTAAATACCCATGTATTGCATGGTACCTAGCTGCACGCGAAGAAAAACTCAGTATGCTGGAATAAAAAATAGGTAAGTTGTAAACTTCGACCCTTGTTATTTTTCTTGCTGACGACGTTTCCAGCATGTACTCCACCTACTGCTCCCGAAAGGCGCTCAGCCGTGATGGTCTAGTGGCTAAGGTACTCGGCTGCTGACCGGAAGGTCGCTGGATCGAATCCCTGCTGTGGCACCCTGCATTTTCAATACAGGCGGAAATGCTTTAGGTCCGTGTGCTCAGATTTTGGTGCACGTTAAAGAACCCCAGGTGTTCGAAATTTTCGGAGCCCTCCACTACGGCATGCATTATATTCTTATGGCGGTTTGCAGACGTCAAACCCTACATATCAATCAACTCTTCCGAAAGGCGTGCTTGCATTCTCATTTCTAAGCAAGTAAGACGTGCGATAGCATTTATACTCTTGTTCCCAAATTTACGTTGCAAAAACAGCAAGGCTGTTTTTGCAACGTTTCTGTTAGCGGCTGTTTACCAAGTCAAGGTGACTCGTACTCTTCACGCAGAACCTACATTCATGCAAAGAGATTTATCGAAACTAATGGCGTGTGCCAAGATTTTCTTCAATGTACAATTTTATTACGTTTCAGCAACGGCACACGCTGAATTCTAAGCAAGTGCACGTCATCGGATCATTCTGAGAAGAGAGCGACGGGGCTAAAGCATCCTTGTTTCATGTTGTTTCGTTTTATTTTCCGAGGTGTGACCGGCACCCTTATAGTTGGAAGACTTGCGCGTGACTGCGCGAGATTTTCAGCATTCGATGTGCTCGGCACAATCACCAAAAAGGAGGCGCGTGCAATTACACGTGATGAAGCTCGTTGCGTGAAATTGGTTTCTGCGTGATGCGTACAAGTGCGTTTCACTTGATAACCGCCTGCTAGCATGAACATTGCAAAAGGTGCCTTGATTCGGCCTTCAGCGATTCGTGGGAACTCAAAAATGCTATTGAATGTTCAATTTGCTTATAAAGGCGAACACAAAGACGTCTTAAGGGAGCAGTAGCTGGAGAACATTACGGAAACGTCATCTTCTTGAAAAATACAGATAGCAAAGTTTACGACTTACTCTATTCCTTCAACATTCACTGATGATGATTCATGATGGATATGTGGGGGTAACGACCCAAAACTACCATATGTATAAAAGAGACGCCGTAGGGGAGGACTTCGAAAATTTTGACAGCCTGGGGTCCCTTAACGTCCGTCGGCATTGTAAACTCCTTTCTGTGTGTAGTAAGAAGCGCAGCAATACGTCGGCGTTGCGATTCTCAGATAATACACGCCTCACGCCGATACGCCTAAGTATGCAAAGAAAAACGCGGACTGTGCATACTGCACCGCGCTGAGCCTCTAATATGGTGGTTATGCACATGACGGACGATAAAACCGAGAAATTAGCATAAGGTCTATAATATAAAAAATTGAACTAGTCGGTCACGCTTAAGCGCAAGCAGGAAGCACACTATAAGTTTGCGGGAGCCAATTACCAACTCAGAGAATTTTGTTATTTTTTCAATGTTATAGCAATTAAATAGACACTACCAGCTTAATTTTGCCGCCCGCCTCGTCTCATTCACCGAATATGTACGCGTATCAATATATATGGAAACGAAAGAAACAAAACAAACGGCAGCATATCAACGGAGTCTATCATGGAAAGTGGGGCGAAGCCTTCGTCCGTCCATGCGTCCGTCTGTGTGACCATCCATGCGTCTGTTTGTGCGCCCGTCCCTGCGTTCTTTCATGCATCCGCCCCTGCGTCCGTTCATGCGTCCATCCATGCATCTGTTTGTGTGTCCGTTCGTTCATCTATTCAACACTCCAAGTCCCACCATCTCGCATCTTTTTATCATATATTCCCCATATAGAAGCACCGCCATCCAGCGGACATTCCAAGGACTAAACGAGAGGTGGCACACGCACACTTTCTTACGGCCTGCGCTTTGGGTCCACTTCCCACCTTTAACCACCTCGAGTTCATGGTATATTCTAGTTCACTGTATTCATGGCACTGCGACCAAACGCTCGCTAAACCTTTCGAAAACCAAGGAGGTTGCGCCCAGCGAGTATAACGTAGCAACCTTTCCCTGTCAGATAGGGCTCAATTTACATGCCAATGGCTGCTAATGAGAAATGAGAGACAGGAGAATTCGGCTTTTACTTTCTTACGGCTTGTGCTTCGTATCTGCTTCCCCACTTTAACCACTTCGAATTCATTCATGGTATATACTAGTTCATTGTATTCATGGCCCTGCGGCTCAACGCTCGCTAAACCTTTTTAAAGCTAAGGAGGTTACACCTAGCGAGTATAATGTAGCATCCCTTTCTTGTCCGATAGTGCTCATTGTACATGCCAATGGCTGCTAATGGGGATTGCAGCATGCGCGTTGACTAAAAGCCGAATGCTCCTGTCTCTCATTCCCCATTAGCAGCCATTGGACATGTACATTGAGCACTATTTTTTATTGTTAAACAACACACAGAAAAAATCTCTAACCGGCACCACCTTAGAAGTCAAATGTTATACCTGTTTCGGGTATGTGCCACTGGTGGTTACGTAATACGAGAAACGCACAAGCCACGCCATAAGGGGCTTCGCCCCTAAAACACGTCGGTCCTCTTCGTAACGTTTTAATCAGTGCCAACAAATGCACCAGAGACAACACTGCTCACTGACTACCTCGGGTGACTCTGATTCCCGTAAGGCGTGGCACCTTTCTACTTATATTCAATGTATGCAATCGATATGCGTTGTACACTTCACAAATACCGCTGAAGAAGTCCTCATTGAGCGTTGACTGATTGCAAAAAAAAGTAAACGCGGCTCGCACACCTATTTTCACTTTCAGCAAGAGAGATAGGCCTTGAAAAGGGTGTTCATATATTCTCAGCTGTGTCAACAAAATAAAGTATGACATTACCCAGTGAGAATAGTATTGATTTGAATATTTCGAGTTATTTTGTCCTTCATTGTTCAGTTGAGCTTGTGTTTCTGCTGAAAGCGCATAATTGAGAGAACTAAGAATAGATAAGCTGGAGATAGTTCTGCATATGATATTTATACAGCTACTTTTCGCAACGTAAGGAAGTACTTTTCAGTGGCATCCAAGAACGACTGTCATTGCGAGCCGAAATAGCTCCAATATGACTAGCTCCTCCGTAGAAGCAGTGTTCACCTCCGAAGACTGCCATGAAATTACCCGAAAGCATGACGAAGCATACCGTTCTCTTTTGTTCGGGTGATTGCACCATGCAGCTTCGCACGTACGCACGGGGTTTTGAATTCACTGAAACGCGTCGTCTATCGACAATGATGAGAGTAAGGTACAGTTTCTTTGCTTTCTTTATCCTGTGAAGCACTGTAAAAATAATAGCACAAATGGAATTTCGAAGCGCAAGCCTATATCCTTCAGAGGTGATTGATCCACTCGAGCGTGCTATAGAAAAGGCGTCGTCAAAATTTAGTTGATTGGCAAATAACTGAAACGAAATTTTGATAAAGACAAAAAATAGGTGAGTGTTTGCGTTTTAAATGCGAAGCATTTCTTGGCGAACTTCAGCAACTTTGAGCGTATCTATTTATCTGTCTATCTATCTAGCCACCTAAGACTTATAGCTCTCCTGGCCGTATCGATTATGGTATCAATACCAAACTTGGTATGGCATAACATGATTGTATTATCAAAGTATTTGCCTAGTATTAACATGAAAATCATGACATGTATGTCATCAATGTCTTGATTTACGTTTCATAATCCTGCAGCTCTTGCGGAGGTTTCGTTCACATGACATGTGGCAAAACTGGTATGGTATGACATTATTTCATGGCGAACACTAGCAAACAACCCTTACATGAAAATATGACATGCGTGTCATGTAACAACATGACTGTATGCCACGCTCATGATGCTCTCCTGCCTGTATCGCTAGAATCGTATATGCCAAATTCGGTATTAGGGTACGTGAATGGATGACGAAGGTATGTCATCCATTTACGCGCCGTAATGGATGACGAAGGTGACTGGTGCAGACATGATAATCATTAGGTGCTTGTCATGTAACAACATGACTACATGCCACACTCATGATGCGCTCACGGCCGTTTCGCTGGTGTCATACATACCGAATTCGGTATTACGAAACGTGAACGGATGAAGAAAATATGTGACTGGTGCAAACGTGATAATCTTGAGATGCGTGTCATGTAACGACATGACTACACGCTACGCTCATGATGCGCTGGCGGCCGCACCACTAGCTTCTCTAATACCAAATTTGGTATGATGGAACATGAATAGATAACGAAGGTAAATGACACATCCAAACATGATAATTACGACATGCGTGTGATGTAACAACATGGCTACATGCCCCACTTATGATGCGCTCGCAGTTGTTTCGCGAGCTTCCCATATGCACAATTTGGTATTACGTGACGTCAATGGATGACGAAAGTATGTGACTGGTACAAACATGACAATAATGAGATGCGTGTCTTGCGAGAACATAACTACATGCTACAGTGAAGGCGCCAATTCGATTCGACGTGACGCGGTGCGCGTGCTCGCCGGCATTCATTTCGTCACGTCACGCTGGCATTGCAACGCAAGGCGCTGGTCTTGCCATACACTCGCAGGGACGCGCCACGCTGCGTTGCTGTGACGCATGTGCGTTTAATCGCATCCGGCATTCCTGCGTCACGAAAACAGGCAGATGCAGTGTTGCCTTGGTAATGCATCGGTGCAAAATGCAGCATGTCGCATTTCGCGCCGGTTGCCGCCCGGCCGCGCCGATGGACGCTGGTGGCGCCTGGCGTCAGGCTATAGTGTGCTCGCGTTTTGCAAACGTCGCTTCGCTGTGCCCAGTGTGCGCGCGCGTCAACGTTACGCTGGAGTATGTTGGACCCTTCATGATGCACTCGAGGCCGTTTGCTAGCTCGACATATACGCCCCGCCGCGGTGGTCGAGTGGCTAAGGTACTCGGCTGCTAACCCGCAGGTCGCGGGATTGAACCCCAGCTGCGGCGGCTGCATTTCCGATGGAGGCGTAAATGTTGTAGACCCATGTGCTCAGGTTTGGGTGCCCGTTAAAGAACCCCAGGTGGTCGAAATTTCCGTAGCCTTCACTACGGCGTCTCTCAAAATCATATGGTGGTTTTGGGACGTTAAACCCCAAATATCAATCATTACCTCCACCTATACCGAATTTGGTGTTACGTGACGTCAATAGATGACAAAGGCATATGACTGGTGCAAACATGACAATCGTGACACGCGTGTTATGTAAGAACATGACAACATACCACGCTAATAGCGTGGTCGCTATTTCGCTAAGCTCCACATATACTAAATTTGGCATCACGTGACGTGAATAGATGACGAAGGTAAAGGAGACATCCAAATATGATAATGACTTCGTACCGTTGTGGTAATTAGAAAGTGACATATCTACGTTCTTCATTCGTGCTTCGCATATCATCGATTGCTGCTGCACGTGGGATCTGCCAAGTTTTTCTTTAAATTGACGCGTATTTGTTGCTGAAATGCTTCTTGTTGTGATTGTCAAAAGTGAACGCAGCCCCTCTGACAGAACACCAGTAGACTACACACTTGGCATCTCATCGATAAAACTGCTCTTTATGTGAACACGATAGTTGTTATTCGAATGTGAAGAATTAGTACCAACACAAAAATCAGTCCACAAGCACTGACCAGTTGGATCTTGTCTAGCTTGTCGTAGTCGTCTCCTGGCTGTCGGATGACCATCTTGTTGCTCTTGCTTAGTACAAAGCCGAGCAAGGCATTCAGCTTGCGCACTGAATTCGAGGTCACGGTGGGAAAGCCATCGCGGAAAGCAGATTTCGACACGTTGATGTTGTCGAAGGAGAAGTTCATCATGAGCCAGGCCATGGCCGGGTGCTGCAGGATTAAGTCCACCTGCCGTTTAGGCAGGGACCACAGGGCTACCAGCGCGGCCGGCATCACGTGGAGGACAGGAAGGCGTACCGGCACCTTGATGGTAAATCTCGACTTGCGAAGGTTGTGAACAGAGGACGTCCGATGCTGGCTGCGTAGCAGCAGCTCTGTCCCTGAGGGTGTGCCTTGGAGCATCAGGACTGTTGCACGTCTGGCGCGATGACGAGGCGATTGCACAGCTCACTTGCCACAGAAGACCTCGTGCTTCTCCTCGGCCGGGCGTCGAGTGCAGTGCGCTTTCGCAGAGGCTGGATCTTAATACAGACTGTAACGCCAGTCCTTCTCTCCAGGTGCAGGCTGGTGGACCGGGACTTCGGTAGAACCTCCTGATAATCCTGCTGGCGTCCGACCGAAACGGGACGCAGGTGGTCTTCAGGAACGTCAGCGTGTGCGACTTCTTCTTCATCTTCTTCCTCTCCTTTTATGATGGCTTTATACCCAAAGCAGGGAGTTGGCCACGTAGTGGGTCAGTTATTTTTTCGGTATTTTAAATGCTAAGCATTTATTAGCGAGCTTCAGTGACTTTGAGCGTATCTATCTAGCTATCTAGCCGCCTACGACTTCTAGCTCTCCTGGCCGTTTTGATAATGACATCGATACCAAACTTTGTATCGTATTCTAAGACTGTATGAAGAACATATATGATATCCCGGCTGCGGCGGCTGCATTTCCGATGGAGGCGGAAATGTTGTAGGCCCGTGTGCTCAGATTTGGGTGCACGTTAAAGAACCCCAGGTGGTCAAAATTTCCGGAGCCCTCCACTACGGCGTCTCTCATAATCAAATGGTGGTTTTGGGACGTTAAACCCCACAAATCAAATCAATCGAAGAACATATATGAGTAGCCATTACATGAAAATCATGATATCTATGTCATGAATCTCGTGATTTACATTTCGTTGTCCTCAAGGTGTTGCGGTGGTTTCGTTCTTATGGCATGTTTCAAAACTGGTATGGTATGACATGATTGCATGGCGAACACTAGCGACAGACCCTAACACGAAAATCATGTGCAACATGACTACATGTCACGCTCATGATGTGCTCGTGGCCGTTTGGCTAGCGTCACATATACCAAATTTGGTATTACAGTACGTACACGGTTGAAGAAGGCATGTGATTGGTGCAAACATGATAACCATTAGATGCGTGTCATGTAACAACAAGACTACATGTCACGCTCATGATGCGCTGGCGGCCGTTTCGCTGGCTTTGTTTTTACCAAATATTCAATATTATGGGACGTGAATGAATGACAAAGGTATGTGACTCGTGCAAACATGATAATCTTGAGATGCGTGTCATGTAACAACATGACTACATGCTACGAATATGATGCTTTCGTGGCCGTTTCGCTAGCTTCACATGTACCAAATTTGGTATTACGTGACGTCAAAGGACAACATGGGTAAAGGACACGTCCAAACCTGATAATCATGACATGCGTGTCATGTAACAACATGACCACATTCCACACTCATGATGCGCTACAGCCATTTTGCTAGCTTCACATATGCCGTATTTTGTATATCATCACGTAAATGAATGCGCGTCATGACACAACATGCCTTCATGCCACACTCAAGGTGCCAATACGCTTCGACGTGAACGCGCCGGCGTTCGTTTCATCACGTCACGCCGGTGATGCCACGTCAGACGCCGTTCTGCTTGTCATATACTCGCAGACTCGTGGCGCGCTGCGTTGCCTTGACGCATGTGTGTTTGAGCACGTCCAGCGTCCCTCCATCACGAAGAGAAGCATGCGGTGCTGTCTGAGTAGAGCTGGGTAACGTCATGGGCCAGAATTGCAGCATGCGGCATTTCGTGTCGGTTGCCGCCGGGCTGCACTCACGGACGCTGGTCGCGCCAGTCACGCCTGGTGCCCGTTTTGCTAGCGCAGCGTGGCTGCGCCCAGTGTGCCTGCTCGTCAACATTAGGTCAAAGTATATTGGGCCCTTCATGATACGCTCACGGCCGTTTCGCTAGCTCCCCATGTACCAAATTCAATGTTACGTGACATCAATGAATGACGAAGGCATATGAATGGTGCAAGCATGATAATTATGACACGCGTGCCATGTAACAACATAACAATATACCACGCTCGTGATGCGCGTCGGTCCTCTTCGCGTCGGTCCTCTTCGCGTCGGTCCGCGTCGGTCCTCTTCGTAATGCTTTAATCAATGCCAAAAAATGCACCAGAGACAACACTGCACACTGACTACCTCGCGTGACTGATTCCCGTAAAGCGTGGCACCTTTCTACTTATATTCGATTCATACAATCGATATGCGTTGTACTCTTTAAAAATACCACTGAAGAAGTCCTCACTAAGCGTTGACGTATTGCAAAAAAAATAAAAAGCTGCTCGCACACCTATTTTCTCTTTCAGCAAAAGAGACAGGCCTGGAAAAAGGTGTAGATATATTCTCAGCTGTGTCAACAAATAAAGTATGATATCACCCAGTGAGAATAGTACTGAATGGAATTTTTTCAGTTATTTTGGCCTTATACTTCAGTTTCCAGCAGTTCCCCTCAGTACCCAGCAGCTGCGAAGCAACTCACCACGGCGGTGGTCAGATCTGCATTGCAGCAGAGGATGCTAAGAATCTCTGGATCCGGACAGGCCGCCATTGGAACCTGAAATTGGCAACATTTATTGCTAGAACTTTATCTTGTGAGACAAGTTTGCCTGTATTATTTGAGGAGATAGAGGGTGGTAAATGGGATATAATAGGGCTCAGTGAGGTTAGGAGGACAGATGAGGCACATACGGTGCTACAGAATGGGCACGTCTTTTGCTATCGGGGCTTGGCTGACAGAAGAGAACTGATAGTAGGGTTCCTAATTCACAGAAACATAGTTGGCAACATAGAGGAATACTATAGCCATGATGAAAATGTGGTAGGCACCGTAATTAAACTAATAAGAGATACAAGATGAACGTGATACAGGCTTACGCGCCTACGGCCAGCCATGATGCGCTTCAGTTGAAAGCTTCTAGGAAGACGTTGAGTCAGCAATGAGTAAGGTAAAACACAGTATACTATACTGATGGGAGACTTTAATGCAAAGGTAGGGAAAATCAGGCTGGACCCATGCAGTAGGAGATTATGGCACCGGTACTAGAAATGCCAGAGGAGAGCCACTAGTAGAATTTGCAGAACGCAATAATTTAAGGATTTTGAATACTTTCTACCGAAAACGAGGAAACCTAAGTGGACACGGAGGAGCCATAATTGGCGAAAATAAGAACAAAATAGACTTTATAATGAGTGGACACACAGGCATCGTGTGGGATGTCGAAGTGGTTGACAGAGTACCATGCAGTGACAATAAAATGATACGGTCTTGAATT
Organism: Rhipicephalus annulatus; assembly: GCA_013436015.1. Lineage (NCBI taxonomy): Eukaryota > Metazoa > Arthropoda > Arachnida > Ixodida > Ixodidae > Rhipicephalus > Rhipicephalus annulatus. The sequence goes on from WOVY01006463.1 coordinate 97,891, forward strand.
CGCCTAGACATGAAGAAGGAATTACAGAAACTGATACGGAAGAAGCCAATCGATGAGCTAGTACTGAGAGGGAAAGCAGAGGAACTCAGAGTCTCACTTCAGAACAGGTACTCGGCTCTTATTGTGGAAATCAACCTTAGCGTAGGTACAATGAATGATAATCTGACGAATATGATTACGGAGTGTGCAGTGGAAGTTGGAGGCCGGGTGGTTAGACAGGACACTGGGAAGCTTTCCAAAAAAACGAGGAATCTCATTAAAAGCGTCCAAGCATGAAAGTTTCAAGCACAACAGACAAAATAGAACTGTCAGAGCTTTTGATGTTGATTAATAAGCGTAAGGTATCCGATATAAAAAGGTATAACATGGAGAGAATTGAACATGCTCTGAAAAACGGAGTAAGCGTAAAAGCAGTGAAGAGGAAAGTTGGGTTAGGGAAAAATCGGATGTATGCACTAAGGGAGAAAGAACACAAAATAACTATCAATATAGTTGCGTAAAAATGACACTAGGCGTGTCTATTTAAAATCTATATTCAAACTGATGCGTATGGCTTCGTCTAAGATGGAAAACAGCACGCACAACCGACCGACCACTTCCTTGTTTTCGTCTTCTGACTGCTTATATGTTAGCTACGTAGCATTACCCCCCCCCCCTGGCGGTAAAAGCGCCGTCTCGGTGCACATTAAATATGGTCTTCAGAAGGCAGGTGGTAAGGTTTTGGTCTGCTGACGTGTACAACATAACTGGGTGTGGTTGCAGGCAGGCTTGTGGTCTCAGATGCAGGAATGATCTCATAGGTGACGTCGGTTACCTGGCGGATGATACGGTAAGGACCCATAAAGCGAGACAACAACTTCTCTGATAAGCCAACTCGACGAACTGGGCACCACAGAAGAAAAAGAGAACCGGGTGAGAAGTAAACGTCAGCATGCCGGCTGTCGTAGATTGCTTTATGGGTGGCTTGTGAAGCCGAAAGTCTAGAGCGGGCGATCTGACGTGCGTGGTCGGCACGAGCAATAGCGTCGCGTGCATATTCGGTTGACGGCGTTGTAGTGGTAGGAAGTAGAATGTCGAGTGGTAACTTCGGATCACGGCCATAAAGCAAATAAAAGGGTGAATAACCAGTAGTGTCGTGGCGCGAAGAATTGTACGCGAAGGTCATGTGAGGTAGCGCCAGGTCCCAGTCATGTTGGTCGGAGGACACATACATCGCGAGCATGTCCGTGAGGGTCCGATTTAGCCGTTCAGGAAGGCCATTCGTTTGGGGTTGGTAGGAAGTGGTCAGCTTGTGGTGCGTCGAGAAAGAGCGCAGAAGACCGTCGATTACACGGGACAAAAAAAGGCCGCGATCCGTGAGTAATCGGCGAGGAGCGCCATGATGTAGGATGACGTCGTGGAGCAAAACGTCCGCAACGTCAGTAGCGGTGCTGGTGGGAGCGCTCGAGTGATGACATACCTAGTCGCGTAGTCTAAAGCAACGGCGACCCAATTGTTGCCCGATTTCGACTCGGGAAAAGGACCGAGATGATCTATACCAACACTGAAGAAAGGTTCGGTTGGAATGGAGATCGGTTGAAGAAGTCCTGCCGGGGGTGCAGTAGGTCGCTTCCTACGTTGGCATTTATCGCAGGACGACACGTAACGGCGAACGGACCGGGCGAGACCGCGCCAAAAGAAGCGGCGATCCACGCGGTCGTACGTCCGAGATACACTTAGATGACCAGCAGTTGGTTCATCGTGAAGCTCATGCAGCATGGTTAAACGCAAATTTTTTGGCACGACAAGAACGAGCTCAGGACCATCTGGCTGGAGGCTACGATGGTACAGCGTGCCATTCAGGAGGACCTACGTGCGAAGTGACGTGTCGTTCTGAGCAGATTCGAGATAGTCAATAAGTTGTCGCAGAGAAGCATCACGACTTTGTTCATCACCAATCTGACGAAACTGGGACATTGACATGAGGCTGAGGCTAGGCTCGATGTCTGGTTCGTCGGGCTGATCAACAGGGTAGCGGGATACGCAATCGGCGTCCAGATGGAGACGTCCAGACTTATAAGCAACCGAGTAGGAATGCTCCTGTAGGCGTAATGCCCAACGACCAAGTCGTCCAGTGGGGTCCTTCAGAGAAGAAAGCCAACACAGTGCGTGATGATCTGTGATGACACGGAGAGGGCAGCCATACAAGTAAGGACGAAATTTCGAAAACGCCCAAACAAGAGCGAGACATTCCCGTTCCCTTACAGAATAATTGCGTTCACACTTAGAAAGCAAACGGCTTGCGTACGTGATTACACGGTCGTTGTCCCACTGAATTAGCGCCAAAACTGCACCAATACCGTGACCACTCGCGTCTGTTCGCACTTCTGTAGGAGCATCGGGGTCGAAATGTGAAGAATAGGAGGTGTCGTTAGAGCGGTGATTAGCTGAGAGAAGGCGTCAGCTTGAGGAGGGCCCCAACAAAATGGGACGACTTGTTTGAGGTCAGTTACTGGCCGTGCGAGTGCCGCAAAGTTTTTCACGAACCGGCGAAAGTAGGAGCAGAGGCCCACAAAACTACGAACATCATGGACAGAGCGTGGGACTGGGAAGTTTTTTACATCGCGTACTTTCGCCGGGTCTGGCCGTACGCCGGCAGCGTCAACAAGGTGCCCCAATACGGTAATCTGATGCATGGCGAAGTGGCACTTGGAGGAATTGAGCTGCAGGCCGGCCCGTCGAAATTAGGGTAGAATGGTCGAAAGGCGTTCAAGTTGGGTTGCAAAGGTAGGTGAGAAATTGATCACGTCGTCCGGGTAACACAAACTTGTCGACCATTTAAATCATTGTAGGAGCGTGTCCATCATTCTCTCAAAGGTCGCTGGAGCGTTGCAGAGCCCGAATGGCATCACCTTGAATTGGTAAAAACTGTCAGGGGTAACGAAGGCGGTCTTTTCTCGGTCCATTTCGTCTACAGCAATTTGCCAGTAGCCAGCTCGAAGGTCGAGAGATGAAAATAAGGGCATCGTCAATGCGTGGTAGGGGGCACACATCTTTTTTGGTAATTTTGTTGAGGTGGCGATTATCAACGCAGAAACGCCATGAGCCGTCTTTCTTTTTTACTAATACCACGGGAGATGCCCAAGGGCTCGTTGGCGGTTCGATTACGTTTTTCGTAAGCATTTTGGCCACTTCTTTCTGAATCACTTCTCGCTCGGACGCTGACACGCGGTACGGCCGACGGTGAGTGGGCGCAGAGTCACAAGTGTTGATTCGGTGAGTGACAATGTTAGTCTGGCCCAAGGGACGATCGTCGGTGTCGAAAATGTCTTTTTATGAGGCCAAAACTTGGCAGAGAGCATTTATCAGAGGATATTATTGGATCGGAGCTGTCACCTGGTGAGGTGACAGCTCCGATCCAATCATGTTTCGAAAAATACCATCGTCTGAGCTGGGTGACCATGAAACTGCGCTTCGATCAAGAGCAGATACAGCGACAACACTGACATCGTCCTCTGTTATTGCAGTTAGATGGGCTAGAGACATCTGGCAGGGCAACGCTTGAGGCGTAAAACCAAAGTTAAGGAGCGGAAGTAACACACATTTATCCGCTATGGTCGCGATGGTAGAGGGCACAGTAACACTGCTCGTCAGCCGAACGTCAGTAATTGGCGTAACGATATAATCACCATCAGGAACGGGAGGGGTTGATGACAAAGACACGTACGTGACGGCTCGAGGTGGCAGGCGAACGAAAGTGGTTGGGCTCAAGCGGGCTTTGCAGAGTAGTCGGCAAAGATAGGTAGATCAATGCTTAGGGTACCAAACGAACAATCAATGAAGGCCGAATGTGTCGTCAGGAAATCAAGGCCAAGTATGAGGTCATGAGGGCAGCAGGCTAGCATGGCAAAGAGGACCACGGCGTGAAGAACGGCAATGCTGACACGAGCAGTGCACATTCCGATTACTGGTACAGTACCGCCATCGGCAACACGCACTGCCTGCGTCGTAGATGGCGTCATAATCTTTTGTAAGCGGCAGCGTAGAGAAGCGCTCATAATAGACAGATGTGCACCTGTGTCAATGAGGGCGGTCACAGGAACATTGTCGACTTGTACTTCAAGCAGGCTATGGTGCGTGGGAAGCGTCAGCAGAGAATTTTCGGCCGTCATTGGTATTGCAGCTTAACCTCTATAAGCTGAACTATCTAGTTTTCCTGCTGCGGTCGTCCAGAGAAACTCGGCGAGGAAAAGCGCCAAGGTGGCGGGGAGCGGAATTGGCGACATAGCGGCGACGGGGAGTGAGAGCTGCGGCGACCGGACGAAGGGGCGTCAGTGTATCGGCGACCGGGCAAAGGGGCGTCAGTGGAAGGCTCGTAAGATGACGACGAATTGAAATTGAAGGGTGCGTTGACTGAACGTCGAGGGGTCGTCGGATGCATGAGCGCCGAGGTAGAGAAAGTCTGACGTGGTTGGTTTGACCAACGGCGGCGGCAATAGCGAGAAACGTGCCCAGGCTGGTGGCAGGAAAAACAAATAGGCCGGTCGTCAGGTGTTCGCCATTCCGAAGGGTTACGAAAGGGCATTGTTGGAGGTGAACGGCGAGCGTGTCCTCGGGAGTAAGATGGGGCTTCAGGGGGAGTCAAGGGACATGCTGATAGAAGGCCGAGGTTCGCAAACTCCTGCCTCACCACAGCTTGTATTAACGCCACTGACGGCTGTAGTTGGTCAGAGGCGAGCATTGCGAAAACGGGTTGCTTAAGAGGAGCCGGACATGTGGCTTCGATTTCCCGACGATCAATGCGTGTGACATTGTCATACGTGGGGGACTGGCGGGCGGCTTCACACGATGAGGTTGCGGCCGTGTTGGGCAGCCGGGTGAATCGCTGAGTAATACGGCTGCTCTTGGCTTCTTAGAAGCGCCAGCACTCTTAAATGAGTAGGTCCGGCAGCACGCTAACGATGGCCCGTGCGAACGTTCCTCGCTTCTTCCTGGTGCAGTTTTTCGGACTCTGGAGTTTGCAGCTACTGGAGCCTTCCGGCCCCCGTACCCCGTTCCCACCATCTGCTGTCAGGCCATGGCCGGACGCGACGCCTCTGCTGCCCGAGGATCATGCGGTGGGACTGTTCTGGTCCTCAAATCAACCTGTCTTCGGAGCATCCCGGTCTGCGCACTTCGTGCCCGGCCGTCGACCGTATCAACAAGCATCGTGGCTTTGAGTGGGCCACTTGAACACCGGATCCTCCCCTGCACATTCCACGCATGCGTGGGATTTGGTTAAAAAGCAAGCTCAGAGCAACACTCCTTTCAGTGGGTCCGGCAGCACGCTAACGATGGCCCGTGCTAACGTTCCTCGCTTCTTCCTGGTGCAGGTAATGAGCTCTTATTGCCTTTACGCAAAACCAACTAGTCACCGAGCACTACTGGTGCTGCCGGGCCCATGGCGTTTTTGTTCCATTGTGAGTGATTGTTCTCATATGTTACTAAGCTTTGTCTTGCTAGCTGGTGATGTTGAATCTAATCCTGGCCCCGACAAAGAAATTCTGAAAGTTTTGAATGAACTGCAATCCGGGCAGACGGTGATGCTGGCGCAGCTAAAGTCGATCGAAAAGAAATTGGCTGATCTTATCATGATAAAACTTTCAGTGAAATTAAAGCACGGCTCGACAAAATTGAGACATCTTGTGCTAGTATCGACGGCATGCAGGCTGAATTAGTTAAAGTGGATGAGACATGTACCGACATGTACAATACGGCACGTACAATAGACATGTAAAATACGGCACAGATAAATGCACTGTCTACCCGGATGAATGATGCTGAAAATAAATCTAGAAGAAATAACCATGTTTTTTATCGCATAGAAGATAAACCTAAGGAAACATGGCTTGATTCCGAAAAAATTGTCATCGAGCATTGTAAACAAATCCTAGAGATACAGGTAGAACCGCGTGATATCGAGCGTGCACACCGCATCGGGTCTTACCAAACTGGGAAAAGCAGGCCTATAATCGTGAAATTCACTCACTTTAAAGATAAAGAGCGCATCTTGTCTTCGGGGCACAAATTCAAAGATACAGGCTACGCCGTCGCGCAAGACCTCGCCCCCAGCACGCGCCTTGTCCATAAACGCCTCTCCGAGTTTGGAAGGGCCCAGAACATGCGATACAGGTTACGTCCTGAAAAGCTTATCACGAATGATAAAACCTACTATTACGACCACATTACTAATAGGGTAGTTGAAGAACGCCAATAGCCATCATTGAGATCTCGAAATAAACCTTCTTCACGGAATCAGCCGCTTTCATTTACTGGCTAACACTCTTAGTGTAATCCCCAAACGCGATGCACTGTGCAGCTTAATAGGCTCATCTTCATGCGATGTCTTACTATTAACAGAAACGTGGCTTAACACATCCGTCGATAATTCCGTTCTCCCCTTTCTTTCACACTTTGACATATTCCGGAAAGATAGAGCTGATTACTCGCGCGGTGGCGGTGTATTAATCGCCACTAACCGGAATCTGCATTGTTCACTTGTAAACCGTCCTTCACCAATGGAAATGGTTTGGCTTCGATGCACAGCCGCACATCCTCATTGGTGTCTGCTATGGGCCCCCTAAATCCGACAGTTCCTTCACGCCTTTATTTCATGAAGGTCTGAACACATTATTAAACAAGTACCCTAATAGCCCTGTCCTTTTGTTCGGCGATTTTAATTTTCCCCTCATTGACTGGTCTGATCCCGCTTCTTTACTATCTAACAGCAGCTCGGCAAGCGATTTCCTGAACACTTGCATAACATTCGGCTTAAAACAGCTCGTCACTGATCCCACGCGCATCACTGATCACTCGTCCAACGTTTTGGACTTTGTGTTACCAACGCATCCTGATAACTTCACGCCTATCACCCTTTTGCGCGGCTTGAGTGATCATCTAGCAGTGCATGCCTCGTTTTATTGCAACGTACTAAAGAAACAAAAAAAACGAAAGACACTTACCCTCTACGATAAAGGAGACTACGTTAGCATAAACTGAGAATTAACAGAATACTTTGACACTTTTTTTCGCAAATTTTCCGCTAAATTCTCTCGAGTCGAATTGGTTGCTTTTCAAAGCAGAGATGCATCGTCTTATACGTATTTATATTCCTACCATCATAATAACAGAGAAAATGAATTCCCCAAGGTTCAATGTGTCCCTCAAACGACTAAATAATAAGAAAAAACGCCTATTTCGAGCTGCCAAACGACCTATCTGTGCTTCAACATGGCAGAATTATTACGCAGTGGAGAAAGAATATTATAAACTAACCACCGAAACTAAGCACAAGTTCTATTCTAACACCCTACCAGCTATGCTTCAAAATAACCCGAAGCGATTTTGGAAAACAATTAATCCCTCTCAATGTAGTGACATTTCACTTAATAATAGCTTTGGCCTTCTTATTCTTGAGACTGAAATTGCTGATTCTCTTAACACAGTATTTAGTTCTGTTTTTACTAATGAGCCACCCGACAGTTTACCCGTTCTTCCATTTTCCGCATATCCGCTGATGCAAAACAACACATTTGATTCATGCGGCACAGTCAAAGTCATTGAATCATTGAATAACTCATCATCCACGGCAGTAGACGGCATCAATGCTAAAGTGCTAAAAAATACTAAACATGTGTGTAGCCTGTTTTTGTCGCTCATATTTCGGGAATCGCTCGACAGCGGTTCAGTTCCGCATGACTGGCAGGTGGGCAAGGTCATCCCAGTTTTCAAGAAAAGAAGCCGAGCATCGCCGAGTAACTACCGTCCGATTTCTATAACAAGCGTTTCTTGTAAAATAATGGAGCATATCATATACTCGCATACTGCTAACTTCTTAACATCTGTAAATTTCTTTCACCCAAGTCAGCAGGGTTTTCGCAAATATTACTCCTGTGACACTCAACTTGCTCTTTTTCTGCATCATTTACACGTAAACCTAGACCGTAACATTCCGACTGACACAATATTCTTAGACTTCGAAAAGGCATTCGACAAGGTCCCCCATGGTCGTCTTTTATTAAAATTATCCCGTCTTAACATCCACTCCTGTGTTTTTAAACTGGATACGAGGATTTTTAACCAACCGTCAGCAATTTGTTTATGCAAACTCACGCTCTTCATCTCTAACATCCGTTCTTTTAGGCGTACCGCAAGGCACCGTACTTGGTCCCCTCCTCTTCTTGATATACATTAAAGACCTCCCCTGTAATATTCCTTCTCACATCCGTCTATTCGCAGATGATTGTGTTGTTTACCGCGCAATTAATAACCCCTCTGATTATTCCATACTACAATATGACCTCACCCGCATACAAAACTGGTGTAATGCTTGGCTCATGTCCTTGAATGTAACTAAAACTGTGTTAATGTCTATTCACCGTCGTCAACATCACGTTGTTTGTAACTACAGCATCAATAACAACCAGATTACTACAGTCGATTCATTTAAATATCTTGGTGTGTACAGCTCGCGTGACCTAACTTGGACCTGTCATATTAACCACATAATCAATTCTGCTAATCGTACTCTAAGGTATATACGCCGTAACCTTTCGCTCGCTCCTCTTTCTATTAAAAAAGTTCCCTTCGAAACCTTTGTCCGGCCAAAGCTAGAATATGCTAACGCGATTTTTGACCTTCACCACAATAACCTCACTTACGCCCTCGAATCTGTCCAGAACCGTGCGGCACGGTTTATACTGTCTAACTATTCATACACATCAAGCATCTCGGCTCTAAAAGCAGAGATTAACTTATCCGAGCTGGCTAAGCGCCGCAAAATCGCACGTTTTAATTTTTATCATAAATTCTTCCATTCTTTGCCTTTAGATAACCCATACATCAAAAGAGCCCACCGCATTTCCCGCGACAGTAACTGCAACGCAGTATATCCACCACAAGCACATACTGTGACCTTTCATCAATCGTTTTTCCTGCGCACAGCCCAAGACTGTAATGACCTGCCAAACGAAGTCAACACCATCATCGACACCCAAGCATTTAAACGGCTCATCGAAACTATCCCATCATAACTACCATTATATTGTTAGCCTTTGTAATACCCACTCCCTCATGTAATATCCCAACCAGGACCTTTGAGGTAATAAAATGAATGAATGAATGAATGATTGATGGCGTCGACGGTGGCAACGTTGTTGTAAACTAGAAGATTAAATGCGTCACCTGCTATGCTTTTCACACATGGGCCACTTTCTCAGACTCAATTATGTGCTCGTCAATCTGGCGGCATATAGGGCGATGACGTCGTGAATTTACGCGACGTACAACTCCGTCGACGTCTGTGCACAAGCTGCCAGATGATTCCGCGCTGCTATCTGCCGCCCAACGGTGTCTACAAAAAGGTCGCGGATCTTCTCTTTAAAGGAGTCCCGGTTAGTAATCTCCGCTTCGTGCGTCTCGAACCACACTCGCGGTGGGCCATTGAGGTAAAAAAGCACATTGGCAAGCATTAGAGTCGGGTCCCACCTATAGCTTGCGCTGACCCGTTCGTACCGGTTGATCCATTTCTCGACGTCAACGCCATCCTGACTGAAAAATACACCTGGATCACGAGCAGGAGGTAGAACGACGTATGCAGAAGTCACGGTAGAGGCAGGTGAAGAAGACGATGGTTGTTCAACCTGTGACATGGTTGAACCTATTGATGATGCGGCCGTTGCGGAGCTTCGTGATGAATACGGGGAAGTACCCAGCACGTCCACCACCAAGATGTTACGTAAAAATGACACGAGGCGTGTCTATTTAAAATATATATTCAAACTGATGCGTATGGCGTCGATGATGATGATGATGATGAACCTTCAGCTTTCCTGGCACTCGCCCACACAGGGGGATCAGCCAAGAACCGAGCGGCCGGATAATCAACTGTGCTAAGCCAGGCATTTAGGTAGTCTCGTAGCCGTAAATAATAACAATAGGCTAACAGGGTAATCTCTTTGTTGCTCTTATGTACTCGCACACAGCAGAGAAAACCTCCCTGTGGCTATAACCTAATGTAATCCCTCCGAAGGATAAAATTAGTTCCACGTTTGTTTTTAAACCTAGCTTCTCAATTGGTTCGATCAGGTATTTTTTCCTTTGATAAGCATAACGTTGATAGGATAAAAAGAAATGATCTATTGATTCCGATTCCTTGCAAAAGAGACACAACGGAGATGCTGTTAGTCCAGCCTTATGTAAGTAGTAATTCAGATGCGGAATTCTGCATCGTAATCTGGTGATTGTAATTTATAACTGCCGAGATACACACCACTGTTTGTTCCAGCAATATCTTAGATGCACCAAGTCTCTGACTTTATTGAATGATAAGTTTTCTATTTCTTCGTGCAAACAAGCCTTTCTTTATCTGAGTGCTCTTACGTAGGCGAAATCAGGTAAAATAGGTAAGAGTAGTCCGCTTAAAGATGCTTTGGCTAACGAGTCTGCCATCTCATTTGAATAAATCCCGCAGTGGCCAGGTATTCATAGCAAGTGCAATTTTTTCAGGATTTTGGTAATAAACTGCTAATCATACTCAAAAATGTCAAATTTATTGCTGTAGATAGTGCAGTGCATACTGAGAGAGAATCGGTAAGTATGACCGCTTCCGATTCGCTTGCAGGAAGTTTACGAAGAGCTAGTCGACTAAGAAGGAGGACAGCACGCACAACCGACAAACCACTTCCTCGTTGTTGTCTTCTGACCGCTGATTTGTCAGCTACGTAGCAATATGAATAGGATAGTTAAAATAGCGGATGAGTTTTACGGAGATCTGTACAGTAGCCGGGACAACCACGACCTTAATACTTTAGTATCTAGCAGTAACCCAGATGACACCCCACCAATAATGATAGAAATCAGAAAAGCCTTGGAGAGCATGCAAGGAGGCAAAGCTGCTGGTGAGGATCAGGTAACATCAAATCTGCTGAAAGATGGAGGACAGGTTGTGTTCGAAAAACTAGCCACCCTGTTTACGAGGTGTTTCCTGACGGGAATAGTACCAAAGTCTTGGATGAATGCTAATATCATAATAATACATAAGAAAAGAGATGACAAAGACTTAAAGAATTACAGGCCGATCAGCTTGCTCTTTGCAGTATACAAGAAATTTACAAAGGTAATTGCTAACAGAGTTAAGAAAACATTAGAATTCAATCAACCAAAGGAACAAGCAGGATTAAAAACAGGCTACTCAACAATCGACCACATTCATACTACCAATCAGGTAATAGAGAAATGCTCAGAATAAAACCAACCGCCATACATAGCCTTCATAGATTACAAGAAGGCGTTTGATTCAGTAGAAATATCAGTAGTCATGCAAACGTTGCGGAATCAAGGCGTCGATGAAGCTTATATATAAACATCCTGGAATAAATCTACAGGGAATGAACTGCTAACATAATGCGTCATAAAGAAAGCAACAGAACACAAATCAAGAAGGGTGTAAGGCAGGGGGATGCAATCTCCCCAATGCTATTTACCGCATGCTTACAGGAGGTTTTCAGAGGCCTAGAATGGGAAAAATTAGGAAAAAGAGTTATGGAGACTACCTTAGTAACTTGTGCTTCGCCGATGACATTGCATTGCTGAGTAACTCAGGGGACGAATTGCAACCCATGTTTACGGAGATAGACAAAGAAAGCAGAAAGGTGGGTCTTAAGATAATATGTAGAAAACGAAAGTAATGTACAACAACCTCGGAAGAGAGCAGTGCTTTGAGATAGGTTATAGTTCACTTCAAGTTGTAAAAGACTATGTCTGCTTAGGGCAGGTAATAACCGCGGAGCTGAACCACGAGCTTGAATTACCTAGATGAATAAGAACGGAGTGGAGCACTTTTGGCAAGCGATCTCAAATTATGGCAGGTAGATTGCCATTATTCCTCATGAGGAAGGTATATAACCGGTGTATCTTGCCGGTACTTATAGCTACGGAGCAGAAACATTTAGACTTACAAAGAGGGTCCAACTTAAATTGAGGATGACGCTGCAAGCAATGGAAAGAAAAATGGTAGGTGTAACCTTAGGAGACAAGAAAAGAGCAGAGTGGATTAGGGAACAAATGGGGGTTAAGGACATATATAATAGTTGAAATCAAGAAAAGAAAATGGACATGGGCCGGGCATGTAGCGCGTAGACAGGAAAACCACTCCATTAGGGGAACTAACTGGATTCCCAGAGAAAGACAGAGAGTTAGAGGAGACAGAACGTTAGATCGTCAGAAGAGAATAAGAAGTTTGCGGGTATAAATTGCCAGCAGCAAGCACAGGACCTAGTTATCTGTAGGAACATTGGTGAGGCCTTTGCCCTATAGTGGATGTAGCCAGGCTGATGATGTTGATGATGAGGATGATGATGATGGTCACACTATCAATTATTCTACTTGCTATGTATTCTCTGTGCTGTTTTCAAGTTGCCCTCTGCAGCATACAATCAGCAACCATCCAAATCCAACTCAGCAGTGAATTCTTTTATGACCAAGCCACCTATGTTTTGAAAGGTCAAAAAGACCGAGACTGGCGGCTACGCGCGCCTCTAAGTTAGCTCATTCGCAGTGAACTTTAGGTATCGCGCTGTTTAAGCGGGTGGAAGTGAAATCGGGAAAAGGGGAAGGCTTTTATCGGACTTATCGACGGAACCACGATGTTTCTCAGTGTGTGCCATTT
>WOVY01006464.1:0-15238 GCA_013436015.1 Rhipicephalus annulatus
GATATTCATCATCATCAGCCTGACTACGTCCACTGCAGGACAAAGGCCTCTCCCATGTTCCGCCAGTTAACCCTGTCCTGTGCTTGCTGCTGCCAATTTATACCCGCAAACTTCTTAATCTCATCGGACCACCTAACCTTCTGTCTCCCCCTAGCCCGCTTCCCTTCTGTGGGAATCCAGTTAGTTACCCTTAATGACCAGCGGTTATCCTGTCTACGCGCTACATGCCCGACCCATGTCTATTTCCGCTTCTTTATTTCAAACTATGAAATCCTTAACCCCCGTTTGTCCCCTAATCCACTCTGCTCTCTTCTTGTCTCTTAAGGTTACACCTACCATTTTTCTTTCCGTTGCTCGCTGCGTCGTCCTCAACTTAAGCTGAATCCTCTTTGTAAGTCTCCAGGCTTCTGCTCCGTAGCTAAGTACCGGCAAGATACAGCTGTATATACCTTCCTCTTGAGGGATAGTGGCAATCTACCTGTCATAATTTGAGAGTTCTTGCTGAAGTGCTCCACCCCATTCTTATTCTTCTAGTTACTTCAATCACGTGGTTAGGCTCTGCGCTTATTACCTGCCCTAAGTAGACGTAGTCTTTTACAACTTCAAGTGCACTATTACCTATCTTGAAACGCTGCTCCTTTCCGAGTTTGTTGTACATTAATTTCGTTTTTCTGCAGATTAATTTAAAGACCCACCTTTCTGCTCTCCTTTTCTAACTCCGTAGTCATGAGTTGCAATTCGTCCCCTCAGTTACTCAGCAATGCAATGTCATCGGCGAACCGAAGGTTACTATGGTATTCTCCATTAACTCTTATCCCTAACTGTTCCGATTCTAGGTTTCTGAAAACCTCTTGTAAGCAGCACGCGGTAAATAGCATTGGGGAGATTGTGTCCCCCTGCCTTACACGTTTCTTGATGGTATTCTGTTGCTTTCTATATGAAGCACTATGGTAGCAGTCGATTCCCTGTAGATTTCTTCCAGAATGTTTATATATACTTCATCTACGCCCTGATTCCGCAGTGTCTGCATGACGGCTGATATTTCTACTGAATCAAACGCCTTCTCGTAATCATTGAAGGCTATGTGTAGTGGTTAATATACTCTGAGAATATCTCTATTACCTGATTGATAGTATGAATGTGGTCAATTGTTGAGTAACCTGTTCGAAATCCTCGCTTGTTCCTTTGGTTGATTAAATTCAATGTTTTCTTTACTCTGTTAGCAATTAGCTTGCAATGAGCATGTATACTACAGAGAGCAAGCTGATCGGCCTGTAATTCTTCAAGTCGTTGTCATCTCCTTTCTTATGTATTAAGATGATGTAAGTGTTCTTCCAAGACTCTGGTACCCTTCCCGTCAGGAGACACCTCGTAAACAGGGTGGGTAGTTTTTCTAACTCAAAATTACAGTCCTCCATCTTTCAGCAGATCTCTTGTTACCTGATCCTCACACAGCAGCTTTGCCTCTTTGCATGCTCTCCAAAGCTTTTCTGATTTCTTCTATCATTACTGGTGGGGTGTCATCTGGGTTACTGCTAGTTCTTATAGTATTAGGGTCGTGGTTGTCTCTACTACTGTACAGATTTCTGTATAAAACTCCTCCGCTATTTTAACTATCCTATCCATATTGGTAGTTATTCTGCCTTCTTTGTCCCTTAGTGCATACATCCGACTTTTGCCTATCCCAAGTTTCCTCATCACTGCTTTGACGCTTCCTGCGTTTTTCAAAACGTGTTCAATTCTCTCCATGTTATACCTTCTTACTCGCATACTTTACGTCTATTAATCAACTTCGAAAGCTCTGCCAGTTCTATTTTGTCTGTTGTTCTTGACACTTTCATAATTGACGCTTCTTAATTAGGTTCTTCGTTTCCTGGGAAAACTTCCCAGTGTCCTGTCTAACTACCCTGCCTCCAGCTTCCACTGCACACTCCGTAATGATACTCGTCAGATTATTATTCATTGTATTTACGCTAAGGTTGGTTTCCTCACTAAGAGCCGAGTACCTGTTCTGCAGCGACACTCTGAATTCCTGTACTTTCCCTCTCAGTGCTAGCTCATTAATTTGCTTCTTGCGTATCAGTTTCTGTCGTCCTTCTTCAAGTATAGGGGAATTCGAGACCGTACCATTCTATGGTCACTGCATCGTACCTTGCCAACCACTTCCACATCCTGCACGATTCGCTGTGTGTGCAGTCATTATAAAGTCTGTTTCGTTCTTATTTTCGACATTAGGGCTCTCCATGTCCACTTGCGGTTTTCTCGTTTCGGTAGAAGGTATTCCAAAATCCGCAAATTATTGCGTTCTGCGAATTCTACTAGTGGCTCTCCTCTTGCGTTTTAGTGTCGAGGCCATAATCTCCTACTGCTTGGTCTCCAGCCTGCTTCTTACCTACCTTTGCATTAAAGTCGCCCATCACTATAGTATACTATGTTTTTACCTTACTCATTGCCGATTCCACGTCTTCATAGAAGCTTTCACGGAAGCGTCATCATGGCTGGATGTAGGCGCGTAAGCCTGAACTACCTTCATCTTGTATCTTTTATTCAGTTTAATTACAATACCTACCACCCTTTCATTAATGCTATCATATTCCTCTATGTTGCCAGCTATGCTTCTGTGAATTAGGAACCCCACTCCCAGTTCTCTTCTGTCCGCCAAGCCCCGATAGCAAAGGACGTGCCCATTCTGTAGCACAGTATAGGACTCATCTGTCCTCCTAACCTCACAGAGTCCTATTATAATCCCATTTAAACACCCTCTAGCTCCGCGATATTCATATTACCCCTTTTCTCAAAGGTCGCTGAACGCTTGACTTATGAAAGGGTGTATAATTTTACAGCAAAGGGAAATATAATTTTTGAAGAACAGTCAGGATTTCAGCCAGGTAAGTCAACCCAGACTGCCTTACTCCGTATTAGGGACAGCCTACTTCAAAACTATGAAAAGAAGTTTTACAGCTTATGAATATTTCTGTACTTCACTAAGGCTTTTGATTCAATAATGCATGATATATTAATTAAAAAGTTACATATGTATAGAATACGCGGGATTGTGGTTGACCTAATGAAAAGCTACCATTGGGCAAGAAAATCATATGTGCAGCTTCATAATTTTAAATCTCACTTGGGTATAATTAAGTATGGCGTTTTACAAGGATCGATACTGGGTCCTTTAGTTTTTATATTGTACATTAACGACATTGTAAGCATTCCTTCTACACCAAAAATAGTCAAGTATGGCGATGATATCAATGTATTCTTTTCTGGTTTACATCTCTTTAATATTGAGACAGCTGCAAATTCTTGGTTGGATGATTTAAAGTCTCGGCGTGCAGTGAACTAGTTAGAATTAAGCATGAAAAATACTAAGTGTATGCTATTCAAGCAGAAAAATAGACCTGCAGATCATTCTACTTCTGTATATCTGTTGGTGAGAGTATCTATCAGGTAAATGAAAATCGATTACTTGGCGTATGCTTTCAAGGAGGATTTTGTGTGTCCGAGAATGTCAATGACCTTCGATTGAAGATATCAAGGCCTATCGGTTTAATTCGACGATTGCAGCATCTACTTCATAAAGAGTGAAACGGCAGTTGTACTTTTCTTTTATCCACTCTAAAATCATGTATTTTATTCCAGTCTGGGGTACGTGTAACAAAACAAACTGTGAAAGTATTATTCTTCTCCAAAAAACATGCACTACGTCTGCTAACTAAGTCGGTCCCTTCAAATACGTCCCTTTTTCGTCTGCACAAGGTGATACCATTCCTCGAGTGCTACAAGGCACAACTAGCCATGTTCATCTATAAAATAATTCGGAACGACTTTCAGAGTTTTTCTGATACATACTTAGGCAGAGATATTGTATACAATCTACGTACTGTTGCGTTGGTGGGGCCGATGTGTCGGACAAACAATGACATATAGTCAATTATTATTCAAACCGTTTTACTGTGCAACAAGATTCCTGAAGTTATAGAATACGCTAGGGAGACGAAAAGCAGTACAACATTTAGGAAGCAAATTTCAAATGTACTAACACAAATCCACTTGTATGGTGCGTGCGCTAGTATTGGTAATGTATCAAATATATCTCTTGTGATCCTTTTTTATCATTGTTTGCCAGTACAAACTGTATGTATTTCATTATATGTTAATAGTGCTGATAACGTCTATGTATTTACCACTAAAGCAGAGATTTGTTTGAATCTTTAACTGATATTTTCTGCGCTTGTTGTAATGATCATTGGTTTTTTATTTGTCTGTAAAATCTTGAATTCCCTGCGTACTGTTTTGCTGTACTTGCACGGGGTGGCTCACAAACAGTAGGCCTAATCAGGAGACGCTCTCTCCTTTTGCCCCCTTCGTGGGCATTTTCGTAAAGAATGCCCAAATCAAATAAATAAATAAAAATTTAAAAAAAAGTTGGATTCGATGGCCGGCTGCGCCAAAATATTGTTGTGTTCCTACATAAAATACCGGTACAGCGTTATAGCCTGAGTATGGAACTGGCGTCTATATTAATCTGCTTTATATTTAACTTCATCCTTCTCTGCTTTCCTACCCCGGCTCTCGTGCTTCTTCTTCTCCTGTCCCGAGGCTCATGCCGCTTTTCGCGTTTAATTTTTATGCAGTGAAACCACCCGCAAACTATACGCTCGACGTGAGAAACACATGAATGTAGCTGATTAGTTCGTGAAAAGCAGCGCGCAAATTGTCAGCTGACAGGAAATGTCAAAATTAGGAGTACCATGAATCAAAATCAGACACTTTGGAGCTACCAATGTCGAAATTGAGCGAGAGAAGAAGCTGGTATGAGAGAATAAACCAGTGAGAAGGAGGTCCTGCAAAGCACTAAGCCGGCCTAATATTAAAAACTCAGAAGTTCGAAGCCGCACCGGGTCAGATTGAAGACGGTAATCTATCTTGGGGACCTCCGACGCGAAAATTTTGGTCTGTGTGTTTGCCTGTACATTTGTCTGTTTGTCCACCATTAAGCGAATCGGTTACTCTAAAAGGCACCAGCCGATATCCCAAACGGCTGACCCCGTCCGCAGCGCCCACCAATGTTGCTCAAGATTCACCGTTAATACTTGTGCGATTGTCAATTGAAAATCGATTATCATGCATATTTGAGGCACCATAAAAACACGTATATATTCTGAATGTGTCTCGTTCACTAGAAAAGTCATACAAAAGACATACACATAAGAGCCGTAGTGTTTATCACGCTCCGCTGACCATGCAACGCTTGAACGAAAAGGCGAGTGTTGCCAACGCTTCGCTAAGACGACACATTGGTGCACCTACCCGATTCCTTGCGTTCTACACCTTAGCACCTCCGAGACGGGTGGGCGCGCACGCCCGTCTCAGGACCGTGCGCTTCATTTGCGAAGGAAACAGCCAAATGGCGCCCATGTCTCACATGTAACGTGACTTGATGCACTCGTTCACCTCCGCTGAATGCTCGAGACACTCTAATGGCATGCCTCCAGAATACCAATCATCGATTTTCTTGAGCATAACATCAAATAAATGTTCTGTTCACTCTCTCCACACCCAAGACAATCGTCTTTGGACGACCCATGTAGATTAAGATGCAGATACTCGGCCAGCTTTTTTAAAGCAAGAATGGGCTTTCAAACAGTTAAGAAAATGTCAGACGAACCACAAGGAGTGTGAAGCTGAGAGCTGATAGACGGTCAGGTCGTATTCTACAGTGCTAAGAAAGTACAACAGATCCCTTTGCTTGAAAATCGCGTAGCTTCTCACACCCATGTTACAAAGGCAAGCGAAGCGCAGTTACGATAAACCACAGTTACCCGCGTTGAACCACGCTTAGCGCCAACCTCAGTTTGCTGATGTTACCCAGCTACTAGAGAGCTGGAAACGCTTAACGCGTTTTTCGCGACAGCAAAACGCAACACGTGCACACGACATGCACTCGGACGTGGGCGCTGCCATTTTCTCGGATATCTGCCTGAGACCGCGTTCACACTGAGCATTCCGGCCGCCGAAAGTGCTTCGAATCCGGTTCGGCGGCGGCGAGATCCGCCGAAAGGGCCCTCTCCGCGCCGATCGCTCTCGGACCGATTTTCGCGGCGTCTGCCGCCGAATCGGTCACCGCGGACCAATAGGAGCGCTAGTCAAGGAATTTTGAAGAATGGCGGCCAAGCCCTACTCACTTGTTGTGCCGCAGTGCACGTAACTGAATGTTGAAACCAACGGGAGTTTAACCTACTCTGTGCCTACTTCGCCTCCGTATTTCGTGAAAGAGGTGACCGAGCTTGCTGTTGGCGTGACCGAGCTTGTTGCGGTCTTGCAGAGCAAAACGAACCTACCGACGCTGCTGGCGTCAGAGGTTTTTCTGCTCTTCGTGCATTACAAGACAGCCACTTGCCAGCAAAGTAAGCAGTACTGTCTTTTCTTGTTTCTTGCGTACGAGAGTCGTCGAAGTATACACCACCGGATATCGTAGTAGCGTTTGCGAGCCGCGACAACAACCGGGTGACAGCGCATTCATCCCGCGTTCGCCCCGTAGTAAATGGCATATTCGGCGGCGCGGGGCGCGTCCAGTGTGAACGACGCTGCGTTTCGGCGGCAGGGGAATTTCGGTCGCTGTAAAAGCGGATGTTTCAGTGTGAACTAGGCATAACTGAGGTTGCCAAGCTCGGTTTCGTAAAACCGTGGTTAGCGTCAAAACAGCGGTTTCGTGTGCCGTGTAACAGCAGCGAACCATTGTTAGTGTAACCACGGTTTATAAGCTGGCTGTGCAAGAAGGGATTACGATATCACTACTCACGGTATTGTAACAAGCATTAATAACGCAGAAAAATTATACACCTTATTAGCGACGACCATGGAAGTATGCAAAGTCTCAGAGGAATGAAAAAAAGCAAAGCCACTGGTGAAAAAATGTAACAACATACCTGCTCAAAGATGGTGGAGATATTGTGTTTGAAAAAAATGGCCACCTTATATACGAAGTGTCTCGTGACGGAAAGTCTGCCGAAGTCTTAGAAGAATGCCAACATCATCTTAATTCATAATAACGTAGACGCAGACTAATTTAGAGAGGTCGCCGAGTAGCGAGAGCATGCGACGGACGCGAATCACATCGGCTCCGGCTCAGGTTAAATTTCAAGAAGAATTTCTTCCTGGCGACCTGTTGCAACGATAGGAACTTGTTCCTAGCATCACCACTGTCAAGCCTATACCTGACGTCAACCTGTGAGTGCACTTTTGAACGTTTTAACGCTTTCGAAAGTTCTTGAAGAGGTCCACCTCGCTAACCCTAACAAGCCGGAGACGCGGCTTGGACAGAACGCCGCCCCGCTCTACAGCGGATGGCGAGCGTCTCTGTGAGCGTCGCTGCCGACGAGAAGCACTCATTGCCCTCTCGCTCCACGGACCACATGATGAATACGCAGACCAGTCAAGACGCCGATACGCAGGTGAGCAATGAGCATGGATCATCCATGGATCACTGTTACCAAGCGAGCGAACAAACGTCGACAGCTGCAACCCCATACCGTACCGACTCAACAGCTGCCCAGCACGCCGTCTGAGCCCGCTCTACGCCAGAGCCGGCCTAAGACGCGTCTACCAAGACTCCCACCGCTCCCTGCCGAGGACTACAAGCTAGCAATCCGTCCCCAAGGTGGATTAAATCTCAGCAAGGTTAGCCCCAAGACATTACTTCTCGCCGTAGTTCATGCAGCAAATATACGCAGTGAGAAGCCTGATATCAAGCTTCGAGTTGACAAAAATCAAAATGTGCTAACAATAAGCACCTCATCTGAACACATCGCCATGGCACTTGGACAAATCACTAAATTACAGTGCACGCAGCAACCTAGGACATCACCTCCTATGGTACTGCGCCTGATAATTCGTGCAAAGGGGTGGTCAACGGAATAGGCCATGAAATCACACCAGACGACTTCCTGACAGAAGTTGAAATACCTGGCTTCGAGGTCCTTACGTGTAGACGCCTCGGCAACTCCGAAGCAATGGTGCTCACATTTTGTGGCAAGCGAGTCCCTTTCTTCGTGAACGCGTACGGACAGGCTCTCCGCTGCTACCTCTACAAACGGACTATTCCCCACTGTAGAAAGTGCAACAAAACTGGACACCGTGAGGATGTGTGCCCACAGCCTCCTGACACACCGAAATGTCGAGTGTGCGGGGATTCACTATCACCCAACAATCACGAGTGCCGCCCTTCTTGCATGATTTGTGGTGGCGACCACCCGACGGCTGCCAAACCATGCCCAAAGCGGTTTTTGCTACCTGTCAACCGACGCAAACCACCCCTATCAGCTACTCCCACCAAGAAGGCCCAGTCACCATCTCCTAGCCCCGGACAGCAGAGCAGTGCGTCCGGGAGTGCAGCCAGGCGAAGGAGCCATTCCAGGGATAAGTCGGGGCCCAAGCGAGGAAACTCGTCATCGCGGAGTGGTTTCGCTGGCCAGCCGGGATCTCAAGGCTGGCACACGGACGGGACAGCGCATCATCATGGCCAGCAAAGCGGTTCCCACAAGAAAGCACAAACGGTAAGCTGGGCAGGGCAGTTCCCTCCTCTCTCTCCCTCTCCACACCAGTCCCACTCCCTCACACAAACATCAACGCAGGAAAGAACACCACAACCAACGCCACCTAGACTACCACAACCCATGTCAGTAGACACTCAGCTTCACCCTGACATGTCGTCAACTACGGCACGATCCGACTATTGCACACGAGAGGCGTTGAACGAAATGGCTACTTCTTTATGGAACGAATTCGCAACTATGATGCAGGTAGAAATGCAGAAAATGAAGGATAGCATTATGGCTGAACAAACAGCTCCACTCCAACAATTGATCCAGCAGGCCCTGCAACCTGCTGTCCAGCAGATTGTAACGGATGTTAAACAGCAGATATCGGCTGCACTTGGCCAACTTGATATTTCGCCATCTGCACCAAACGCACCACGTCTCCGACACGTGAAACACAGCGACCGTATCCTTACGTACGCCCCTCCCATTTCGTATCACCGTCCCAAAAAACCGTCCCAACAGCCACAGCTGCTGCAGTCCCGCTTCCCACCACCCTCCACCAAGATTTAGCACAGTCCGAAATGCCTCCGTGTACTACCGAGGCCCCGCTATTGCATGATCATGGCGAGAAACCGTAGGTCAACGCGTGACACCCCTCAACTCCTACATGTGTGGCAGTGGAATTGTGGGGGTATCGTAGGAAACGCGGAGCTCTAATGCAATTCATTGCGACACAGCAGATTACTTCCGATGTCATAGCGTTACAAGAAGTACAATGTACCCCTACGCTTCCGGGTTACACCAAATGCACGGACGTAACGAACAATACACTACATCGCACAGCTACATTAGTTTCTAAGCATGTCACTGTCATTGAACACACCCTCCAAAGCACCTCCATGTCACACGTACTTCTCGAATTAGTCCCGTGCTCTCGTTCCAGTAGCAGCCTCTACGTGCTTAACGTTTACAGTGCACCTAACGCCAGGAACGATGACTTCGGTCATCTATTTGCACAAATATGCAAGTTGGGTAAACACATAGTTATTGTAGGAGATTTCAATGCCCCCCATCCGGCTTGGGGCTACGCAACAGAAACGCCTAAAGGCCGACGACTCGTACAGGTTCTCGCGATTCATAGCATGACCCTGCTGACAGAACCTGATCAACCCACTCGCCTAGGTAATAGTGTGAGCAGGGACACATGCCCCGACCTCACGATAGTCAAGGGCGTTAGTCACCATTCCTGGTGCAACCTCATGGTGAATCTAGGCAGTGATCACCATATACTAACTACAGAGCTCCAAGTAGCAGCCACGCGTGCCCCAGAGCGCATCATAAAACTAACGAATTGGGATGCATTTAAGCGTAATTGTACAACTACCCATCAAGACTCTCCTTCCCTTGAGGCTTGGATATTACAACTTCACTCCAATTTTCAAAGAGCTACCAAACTCATCGCTGCGATGACAGAAACGCCAGATGTGGACCGGCATCTGCTACATCTCTGGGATGCCCACAAAGGCTTGACACGGCGGTGGCGGCGACAGAAACAACCGAAAACTTCGTCTCCGAATCGCCAAACTAGCTACTGAGGCACAGGACTATGCGAACATCCTCACTAGCAACAATTAGCATAACTTCTGTGATCGACTCAACGGCTCACTAAGTATACCTCAAACGTGGCGTATACTCCGTGCTCGTTTAAATCCCACGCAAACAAAATCACACACTGCTAACGCAATCCGCACCATTCTCCACAAATCAGGGCTAGACGATAACACTCTGCTGCACACCTTAAAGCAACACAATGTATCCACGGGCCCCGTCCCGCCTACCGTGATTATCCACACGTACACGATACGCCTCTAGATGAGGACATTACAGAAGCAGAGGTTAGGGCAGCTTTGCAAAGCATTAAGAGCAACACAGTACCCGGTACAGACGGGATTACGTACACACTTCTGCCTAATTTAGATGACCAGTCCATCGAATATTTAACCGCTTTTTACAACGTACATTGGAAAAACGGCACGCTACCACAGGAGTGGCGACACGCAGAAATCATACTTATTCCAAAGCCTGGCAAGCCGCTATCGCTCCAGTATCTTCGCCCTATATCCTTAACTTCAAATGTAGCTAAACTCTTTGAACGCGTTGTTCTCTCTCGACTACAACCATTTCTCGAAGACAATCACTTTTTTCCTGATACACTATTCGGCTACCGCCCTGGTATCTCTTCACAGGACGTATTATTACAGATTGAGGAGGACGTGTTGGATAGCCCCACTTCAAAGCAGGTCCGAGCTATTCTGGCCCTGGATCTGAAGGGTGCTTTTGACAACGTCTCCCACGACCTTATTCTTGACAATCTCGCTTCATCTCAGTGTGGCTCACGTATCTACAATTACGTCAGGTCCTTTCTTTCTGACCGCACGGCTACTATTGTGATTGGAGACCTCCGTTTGGACGTCATTTGTCTCGCAGGCAGAGGAACACCACAGGGCTCGGTTCTCTCGCCCACTTTGTTCAAAGTGGCTATGGCTGAACTCCCTTCCCTATTACAACAGGTTCCCAACATCCAGGATGCCATCTATGCAGATGACATTACAATTTGGGCGACCAAAGGATCAGACGGAACCATTAGGGACGCCCTACAGGAAGCTGTGTCTATGGTACAAGACTATGCTGCTGCCGGCAGCCTTACGTGCTCAGTGGATAAGTCAGAGTTGTTATTGGTATACAAGCGGCGCCACAAAACCGCTGATTCTCCTGACATATCGCTGTTTCTTAATGGCCATCCTATCCCTCTGGTACCACGAATTCGCATTTTAGGCCTCTACCTTCAGTTCGACGGCAAGGCCTCGCACACTACGCACCTTCTGACTCAGCAGATAACTCAAATTACACACATGATCCAACGCATCACCAATCGCAGGAGAGGCCTCTGTGAGAAAGATGCCCTCCGCTTAGTACAAGCACTCATAGTTAGTCGGCTCACCTATCATCTTCCCTTTCACAATCTCACTCTAGCTCAAATAAAAAAGATGGACATCCTTCTACGGACAGCTGTGAAGGCGGCTATCGGTTTGCCTGCACACGCATCTACACAACGCCTCCTTCAATTAGGAGTCCACAACACCATAACCGAACTCATCGAGGCCCAGCGCAACAGTCAGCTCCAACGGCTCAGGCAGACCCGTCAGGGCTGCGCCATCCTGTCTCGTCTTGGCTACCCAATTCCTCAAAAACCCGCACAAGTACCGCGACATAAACTTTCTTCTACTGTCCGCGCACTCATCAAAGTGCCTCCGATTCCGCGCAATATGAATCCCTCCCGCCACGCCGGTCGTCGACGTGCCCGAGTTCAGGTTATGACACGAGTTTTCGGTGATGGTACATCAGACTTACAAGTACTTTACACTGATTCAGCACGCTACCCAGAGAAGTCAGCCATGTGTTTAGCCGTGACAGATGACACAGACGCCCTTCTGGCGTCTGCCACACTTCGCACTACAGACAGTGGTCTGGCAGAGGAGGGAGCTCTCGCTCTGGCAATTGTTCACGCTACGACACTGTCACATGACTCCCCTGTCACTATTGTAACAGATTCACAAGCTACTTGCCGTGCTTTCGCTCAAGGACTTGTGGTTTCACATACACACAATATCCTCTCTTCTGTCTCACCGTCCGCATTACGTCCTGTGCGTATCGTCTGGACGCCTGGACACGCCTCTCTCCATGGTAATGAACGCGTTCATGCGGTTGCCCGAGAGCTGACTGGCCGAGCTCCATGGGAAGAGCTGTCCAATCCAGACGACGCATCGACAGAACCAGTAAACTACAACGCTACGCTGCAGTACTATCGACAGAGCCGTTGTACGTATCCTCCCCCTCATCCTTCACTTAACAGAGCAGATGCTGTCGCTTGGCGGCAACTACAGACCGATTCATTTCCTTGCCTTTATATGCTAAATCGCTTTCATCCGACTCTCTACCCCTCCTACTTCCCCTTCTGTGGATCCGTACCAACGGTGTACCACTCCACGTGGGAATGCTCTGCCCCACAGGGCGTTCCTCCCATTCCCAATCCCACCCCTTCCTCTTGGGAGTCTGCACTGCTCAGCTTACGCCGGCAGGAACAGCAACAGCTGGTCCAGCGGGCTCGCAGGGTCGCGCAAGGCAATGGAGCCCTGGACTGAGGGCCCCACCCAAAGAAGGCTCAGTGTGCATTTGTTATATTAAATGTTTATTGTTATTAAATGTTATTAAATATTATTCTCTCTCTCTCTAGACTAATTGAAAGATTAGAGGCCTGATGGGGCTTGATTGCAGATTGTGCCATCAATTTATTTCATGCAAATGTATATATGTCAACTAGAAATTGCTATCGAGCGGTAGGCCCAGCGGCTCTAAAGGGACTTCGCGCTTTCTCGTTTAAAGGTGTGGCTAACCTACTTTTTTCTAAATGCATTTCGATTATAGACACAGAATTTATTCTATCGGCTAGTGTTACGGTTAGTAAAAACATTGGACCCCGATTGTCTGCGCAAACTGTTCCGTCGTTCAAAATAATAGCGTATAAATGCGATTACTCATTCGAAAAAATACAACAAACTCATTGCAATGTTTTACAATTTAGCAACAAATATTAGAGCCAGGCCCATGTCTGTAGAACCTGATGTAACAGCAGAGGGCAGTTAAGAAATTACTCTTATCTGCTGAACACATTGTGCTGTTTTTTATCGTCATTCATCATCTCTTCGTTTTGATCATACTTCTCTACTATATATTCAAATGTTATTCTGAATTTATGATTTTCTTTGTTAGTTAATAATTTCTTTGTATATTGGCCCCTATCCTTTTTTTCCTTATTGTAAGCCTCATTTAACCCCCCCCCCTCACCATCACTTTGCGTTTCCGCACCTTGCTGTGTTATACTGTACATGTCTATTCTACGGTTCACCACCTCACCATTTCGTCTTCGTCAGTTTTGTTTCTACTTGTGCATATTGACATTTTTGTTCGTCCCCTAGCAAAACTTGATTGATATGTGGGGTATAACGTCCCAAAACCACCATATTATTATGAGACACGTGATAGTGGAGGGCTCCGGAAAATTTGACCACCGGGGGTTCTTTAAACCTGCACCCATACCTGAGCACACGGGCTTACAACATTTCTGCCTCTATCGGAAATGCAAGCCACTGCAGCCTGGATTCGATCCCGCGACCTGCGGGTCAGCAGCCGAGTACATTAGTCACTGGACCACCGCGGTTGGGCCCTTGAAGAACTTCACAATGGAAGTCTATAATATGCACTAACCTCCTTTTCCTCTTTCCTGCCAGACCACCATCACTTCCTTTTCTCGCCCCTTTGTTATACTTTCCAATGCACGCCTGTGGTATTATAGGAGTTTTGCTTTCAACCTCTACTTCATTCTGCTGTCTTTCAATACTCATTCTCGCATCCCTGCTACACTCTATCAGGCATGGTTCTCTTATTCTAGGAGTTGATTCACACATCTTTGTTTTGTGTACCCTCCAACCATTCTTTTTTCGCGAACACTGTGCTTGGTATCGCTTGGGGTAAAAAACGCCACTGGAAAAAAAATACACATTTTTACACACGCAAGATAAACACGTGCAAAAGTGGATCGACACGTTAAACGCTTAATAATTGGTGCCACCTGCAGTGCTATACACCAAAAATGGCTTAAGATATCTATTCAAATACCGGCAAAGGGTTGCTTCATTGGTTGCTAATAAAGCACGTTTACTTGCCCCCAAATAATTGCCGCAACTGTTGTACGCAATATTGACGTTTGTTTTTGCGTTCGTGCAATGTCGTATCGCAATGTTGTGTGGCAACGACAATTATACAATGTAAACTAATTAGCTACGTCCGTAGCTTCAGTATGCGCCAAACAGCCGAACGCGCTTCTTTATAGTCACCCCGATTGAACATCTATACGTTATGTTTACAAAAGGATGATCACCATCGGGGAAGTACTAATCTGTATTTGACAAGTGCACTGTCAAAAAGCGGAATTTTTTGCGCTCTCTGGTGGAGGACTCTAACCGTACGCCACTAACGCATTCTTTGAGTAACTGCAAGCTTCGCTTCGAAGTTCACTCTCTGCCTCTAGCATCCACATAAGGCGGCGATACCAAAACTCATCTAGGGTGGGATGGGGGGGGGGGTAAGTGACTGCACGCTTTTTAGTTGACGTCTAACGAAGACTAAGCTTTCACGAATGTCGCCTTCGCTATTTGAATTTCAATAAGGAACTGAGTATTGAGCAAACGTCCTTTGGTTATTAGTCAAGTTTTACGTGCAGTGGTTCCGATCGTGTTACTTGTCTCTAACGCTGAACTTTTAGAATATCTCATTTCTAACAAAACAACTTTTTATAATGGTCATGTTATGAGCATTCAGTCAAGCAATCGTACTGCTAGGCTGCTTGTTTTATTAGTTACCATGAAGCCAGCACTGGTCCTCAGAAAACTTGATTGAGATGTGTTCCGTAAGAAACAAAGCTCCAACGTATACCGCGCTGCGCTAGAGAATTGCCTATGCTTGACGTTTTTTCTAGACATGAAGGAAGAGGCGGGTGAATACAACTTTTCAATCCTTCCGTTGCTGCAAAAGTCGCAATGAACGCAAAGTCCACGGAACTGGAACAATGAAGCTGG
>WOVY01006465.1:0-140364 GCA_013436015.1 Rhipicephalus annulatus
TCAGATGCCCCGCGTCACCCAAGGACATATTGATTCCTTGTGTTTGCGGCCTGTGTATTCTTGTGTTGATTGGCTAATAATTAAAGCCATTATATGACAGATAAAGATTTCCCATTCAGTGTGAACATTGGTGTGGTACAATATTTTAAAATCTCTGCCCTGAAGTAATTCGCGTATTACAGCATGATTTGTCCTCACTCGTTTTGGGTAATTATGACACGACTGTTCTAGATTAGCATTAGGCATAAACAAAAATTTTGGCAGTGATCAGCAATAGTGACGTCATACACTCCGGCTAAACACTCATATCAGTTCCACAAATAATATGATCCATGAGTGATGAACAGTTGTCACTTATTCGTGTAGGGGCGTTGATTAAATTCACTAGATTATACGACCGGAGCATCAGTACGTAGTCACTTGGGTATCCGGCGGAAAAGTTCTCATGAGAAAGACAGGAAATTCTCGTGTATTGCACATGACGTGCGCCGAAGATCTATCCGAAATTATCTGAGCAATGATGTTTGACTTTTCAAGAATTGACCAAGCTTGGCATTAGTACGATAACTTATCTGTTGATCACTGCAATATTCGTTGTGCACGAAAAAACTTGGACCAATTTAGCGTTCATCTGTCACGTCACTCATTTAGGTACCACTCTATTGCTCTTACCAAAAAATTGTTGAAAGAAGGAGAATCTACACATATTCAAGGATACACATCATTATCACTACGTAGGAAGAGCATTTCACGTGGTGGTGGCATGGCTTTATTCCAAAAAAGAGCATCGATTACCAGTGCATGCCCAACCACTGTACAAGCAAACCAGAATGAGAAGCCATGTTTGTGCATTTGAAGTGTGGCGTAATACTCAGAGATATTTATTACCCACCTAGCTCGTGTGTAGCAACCTTCATTGCAATTATGTAAACAATATTAGACCCTTTGTTAACCTAAAACCTCCCACTGTTTATATGTGGTGACTTTAATATTGATCTCCTCAAAGATTAACATCCTGACTACGTACTGATGTTCCAGTCACATAAATTAGTGAATGTAATCAACGCCCCTACACGAATCGCTGGACGACGAGTAACGTCTAATATTGTTACATATTGTTACAACTTCTATTTCACGCTGAAGAGGCAAGAGAGACACCGAAAAAGACGACGTGATGCGGGAATGCGGGGTGCGCTCTCTTCTGCCACCTCGGCTTATGCTTGGTGTCACGTAAACGCATCACAAATATCGCCTCGTTTCCCTGTTTGCTCTCCCGTAACATTGTGGTGGAAGTGGGGGGCATTGGTTACAGTCATCCTCGCGACCAGTGCGAACACCGCAAAAAAACCTCTATGAGTCCTGCCGAACTCCTCCAGACACTTGATCTTCCTACTGACTTTCTTTCGAGTTGGTCTTGACCTCCTTAGGACCTTTCCCTGAGTCTGCTTCCAGGAACAAATGGAGAGCTGTCGCTACGGATCAAACGACCCGGTACGTTATCACACAGACTCTATCAAGCAGCTGTGCCACAGATATTACCAATTTCCTTCTGTATGATGTCATCCTCTATCATGATGCCCCATACAAGCTCCTCATAGGTCATAGACGCTATTTTCTGTCCCGATTTATTGACGGCCTGCGTCGCTTTTGCGAGACCTAACATAAATTTACGACGGCCTACCATCCACAAACTAATGCACTGACCGAACGATTAAACCTGACTTTAAATGATACGCTCACTATGTATGTCTCTTGTGACAACATAGACTGGTACGCTGCATCGCCATTTGTTCCCACGTCTTGATACCGCTGGTGTTTCACCATTCTATCTTTTATTTGGCTGGGACCCAACTTTACCTTTCGACACTATTTTTCCGATAGCTGTGGATTCGCCGACTGACTCCGCCCGTGACAAAATCACTAGAGCTCCCAAAGCGGAATTTGTCCAGGGTTCTCTTGTGCTGTTGTGAACCAGGACTCGGCATGTTGGTCTCTCTGAAAAACTGCTTTTCTGGTACTCGGGACCCTACCACGCGTTGCACCAGGTGACCGGTGTCACCGACTAGATAGCGCCGCTGCAGCCTTCGTCTCTCTCCGCTCCACTGCCTACAGACATTACTCATGTCTCTCGCCTTAACCTACACCACTCCGCAACACCATAGAAAGCACCGAGACGGTTCTTCAGCACTCGTGGCCGTGCTACAAGAATACTTCACGGTGAAGAGGCAAGAGAGACAGCATGAAAGACGACGCGATGCGGGGTGCGCTCTCTTTTGCCACCTCGGCTTACGGTTGGCGTCGTTTAAATACATCACAAATATCGCCTCGTATCCCTGTGTGCTCTCCCGTAACAATATGAATGAAGCAAGTTTTTGCATACTCCTACACATGATAGAGTTAGGATGAATGCCAGTTGGGCATGTTGGTAAATGTTAATGATGAAACAAGCGCAAAAATTATTATTTTTATTATTATTATTAACAGTGTTCGCTTCGAAATAAAATCTTCAGTTGCTAGTAAGTGCTCGTCAGTGTCCCCTCTGAGTGTATGTAATTTTTAGTGCTTGTTTAATTTTGAACATAATAGAGGTATAATAAATATAGCTCCATCCTCATTATGAGTGGGAATGCCCACTGAGTGTAACTCAGAGGGCAAGAAACGCGTAATTTGTGCTGTATGCCAATTCAGCTTTCATAGCACATGAAGGCGTAACTTGGGACATCTTCGTCTAACACAAAAATGTTTTGTCAAGGATTTCAGTAATACAGGAATGAGAACAAACGGGCTACTAAGAATTCGACAAACCACACTTTGCACTGATTCCTCAAGTATGTAGGGCAATCCCTCAATGCCGAGTACTCCAAGGGGAAGGTCCTCGCTTTATTCACTTCCACCTCGTTCACAAATGCTCCGTAAAATTCCAGTACCTCTTCCACATTATTAAGCCACAATAACGGATGTTTTGAACGGATAAACCATCTTTTCTTTCATACCTTAACTCTTCCGGCCCTAGTGTCGCCAATCGACAACACCAAATAAAATTTGTTTGTGCACCTTGGAAACAAAGCCAAAAGTGCTGATTATTGGGGCCTGCTTCTTAAACGATCTTCACTGTTATTGACACCATCATTGTGGTGTCTTCGCGGAGCTGGGAGGTAGAAAAAATAATCCGCGGACATCTTCCCACTTAAAGAATTAGAGTCAAGGCGCAGCAGAGGGGCAGTGGGTGGGGGGGGGTATCGCTTGAATACTACGTAAGTGGGAACGGTTCGGCAATGCTTAAGTCTTATTGTCATTATTATTCTTAATTATTTATACAATGAGAAGCGTTGCTTTCAACGTCAAGCCAGAATCAAGTAAAGATGCTTTTGACTGAATTCCTAACGCGTGATTCAATGCCTACATATATGGGATGGCCAGTGAACGGTTGTGCAGCACGAGCTGCCTGCGTCGGCCTTATGAGGTGATAGAGGGGGAAAGGAGAGACCGTTTTGCGGGTGTCTTTCTCGGCCGGCGCGAGACGCCAGCATGAGTACAGCGGCAGTGGGGATGTGGACGGTGCCGCCGCCAATGCCGAACACGACCTTGTGCGACTGAGAAATGCTCGATATTTAAAAAAATCATAGCATATTTATGAAGTGAAAGATGACGAGTGGGCGAAGATCCGGGGGTTATTAACTCCCGTAGCAAGCCAATTCAATTATGCCAAGAGGAGAAAACACGTGTGTAGTGTATATAGTATAATAAAGGTTGCTTATTATTCACAATGCATATATCTAATGGAGATAACCATATGTTTATACATAAGAATATTCGTATGGACATACATGTTTACATAAATATACCTAACATGTCACGCCAATGACCAGTGGAGATGGTTCGACCCTAAGAAGCTCCGCCCCTAAAAAAGCTTGACCAAAGTTATTGGTGACGCCGAGGTGGGCAAGCTGAGGGGCGTAGGCGCTGTTTTCGGGACAAAGTCTCGAAGTTATTTCATGGACTCCCACACTGTAAAATGCAACGTTGGCTTCACTTTCGATAGCTTCAATGAGAAGAAGAAATAAGATGCCATTTTTCCTATGTGACGGCCACTGAACTCTCGGGACCTAATTTGATGTCATGTTGCCCCGCCGCAGTAGTCTAGTGGCTAAGGCACTCGGCTGCTGACCCGCAGGTCGCGGGTTCAAATCCCGGCGGCAGCGGCTGCATTTCCGATGGAGGCGGAAATGTTGTAGGCCCGTGTGCTCAGATTTGGGTGCACGTTAAAAAACCCCCGGTGGTCGAAATTTCCGGAGCCCTCCACTATGGCGTCTCTCATAATCTTATGGTGGTTTTAGGACATTAAACCCCACATATCAAATCAAATCAATCCTATTTGATGTCATGTCTGTAAAGGTATATATGCACACAGAACTGGTCCAGTTTTTTGTATGTGGCCTTCTGAGGTGCTAGCTACTAGAAAAATGCATATGAAAAAGTTGTCTGATGAAATAAAAATTGTTTGGCTGAAAAGGGTAAAAAACGAGTAAAAAACCACAATTTGGCAAGCTTCACATATAGAGCCGCTCTCACGTCGGCTCTTGCCACACTTAGCGGTAGAATAGTGAAACTTCCACAAGCACTACAAAAAAGCATGCTCATTAGTGAGATAGCACAATTTAAAGCCCTTGCTTCAAGCGGTGGAAGCTTTAAGTCGCCCACGGCGTATCGTCGAGATTCGCAACGCCAATATTTCACGTCTCGCATCCACCTTTCAACTAACACGCAGACGGCAGTAATAAGGAAAAACCGCAGCTAATGCAATCTTTCTGTAATGCCATTGTCGGCTCGCTGTTCACCTTCAGAGCTTTATTATGCGAGACGTCATGCGAGAGCTTTATTATGTCTTCGAAGCTCTCCGTGTGTTGAAGACTCAAGCCCAGCAGAGCCCAGCTATGAAAACACGCGAGGCGAATACCACGTGAGATTTGGGACACTGTGCCAGAGCACGAATCAAAGCAATCGACTTAAACGCACAATGCCTCGGCGTTCAAGTACGGGCACTGCGCGTTCTCTCTGTCCAAAGTGTTAAGTGACCATATTTATTTTTTCTTCTCTTTTCTGCTTATCACATAGTGGCAGGCAACCCAAAAAAGTGTGGCCTGTATCTTCAGGGCAGGAAAGTGCCCACTGTACTGGCGCAGAAGCAGCAGCAGCAAATTTTTTTTTTAAACCGAACCGAGAAAGCAGCACGTGATAAAGACAACACTTTCGCTACTCACCCGTGTTTTTCCACTCCTTACAACGCGACAGCGTTAAAGAACTCGTTTCGCAGCAACTCTGGCGTCCACGTCAGCGTTGTCGGAGGCGTCGTTTGTAGTGAGCGAAGAATAAGGCATGCGTGACCGAATAATCGCGAATGATGCAGAAAAAAATAAATAGAAATCTTTGGTGAGAGTGAGAAACAAACCCATGTCATTTGGGTGCGAGTGAGGATCGAACCCGTGTAAACTGCTCGAGTTCTGCCACGCAGCGACACCCCTGCTTGTGAATACAGTGAAAATAACTACCTCTGCTTGGCACTGCAGTGTAAGTCTTTCAGTGCTTTACAAGCACACGCGTCATGTATGCATGCTTCACAATACACAATGAAATGTTGCAGTAATAATGTTTACTGCAAGCGTACATTGCAGTCGGGTGTCAGAACATGTAAATATCATAATGACTTCATGGTTTTAAGCCGTTCATCCACTAAGAAAAACACACGTGTACCTTACTGTGCTTATTCTGTAAAGGCCACTTGGACGTTAGAGTCTATATATCAATCAATCAATCAATCAATCAATCAAACAAACAATTAATTAATCAAACAAGCACTCAACAAATCAATCAACAATCAATCAATCAATCAATCAATAAAGCAAACACTCATTTAATCAATCAATCAATCAATTCTTTTAGGCCCCGTAGTATCGGAAGTTTGAAAAGTTGTGTGTTAAGCGTTGCATGTTCAAAATAATTTCATGCACAAAGTGTTTGAAATACGCATTAGGGACAGGATAGCGCAATCACGTTCAGCTCTTAAAGGCGAAACTTGATCGTCCCGCAAATTTTTTTTTCCTTTTTTACAGCTCTTGTTGTCTTTTTGTCATCACACTTCGTGACCATTAACTACTGCATTGATGCTGACCGATAGCTTCGTAAAGATTCACAGTTTCACAATTAAGCGCTATTTTGACCCAAGATTTAGCTGCACCTGTGGATTTCATGGTGTCATTTGAACATTGTATTACTATTAGCAAAGCCAAATAAAAAAACATATTTTTCATTTTTTTCAAAAACACAGCGATGGCCTATAAAAATGATAACACAATTTTAGAATCAGTGCAGCTGGTCCATCATATTTTCACAGGGTCTTGACAACGACGAAAAGAGCAGACAGCAGGTCGATGATTTAACTGTTTATTCAAACGAACTTGTGGCCACGTAAAAGAAAATTGAAATTACATCAAGGCACTGGCACTGATATCGGCGAACTGAGCGTAGGCCATCGATCAACTGACAAGTGGCGAAGCGCGTCGCTATTTATACACTTGCAATCCAACATTCTAGCGTTATCGCTAGCGGCGACGTTGGTTTCAGAATACTCTGACATTCTCACAAAGAGGGCATATTCTCAAAAATTGACGTACTGCAGTCCTGAAGCTTCTCGAACACTGTAGGCGTGGTTTGCACTGAGAATTGCGTACAGCGTATGGGGGAATAACAAAACTTGAGAAAGGAACGAGGTATTGCCCCCTCTGAAAAAAGACATCATCCCGATGCTTTAACAGAAGATGAAAGTACAATATTATTGTAAAACGTACAAATATAAAGTACAGTTAAGCAGTAATAACAACAACAATAAGAACAACAAGATACACTCTTTCAGTTCATTCACGTTAATCAAAGGACTTGAGGCACACGACAAGTACGATATCAGGTCGTGATCGGCGCCGTAGGGAGTTCATTTATGACATCGCGGACAACCTCGCATTCGAATAGGCGGAGACGTCGTGCTAACTTGTATGGTCCGAAGCACCGTCGCAGAAGTTTTGCACTGACTGTACACGTCAGCGTATCGGCGTCCATACCCAAACAAGTTCACAGGGCTAGTATTCCACGAAGCGTGGCCGAAAATTGTAACGGCGGCGGTTGGTCATCTGCTGATTCGTGATGAGCCGGCAGGCGAGTTGACGATCTTCTTCAGCGTGCCGAAGATGCAGTGTTACGTCTAGGTTTTCTTCGTCAGCGACGTTGGGCAGCACTGCGCCGAGCGTTGTTGCGGGGTTAACTTCATAAACCAGCTTGTACGGTTGCATCTGCATCGTCTTCTGCACGGCCGTGTTGTATGCGAAGGTCACTTACGGAAGGATGGCGTCACACGCCTTGTCTTCGACGTCGACGTACATGGCCAGCATGTCGGCGGTTGTCTTGTTTAGCCACTCGGTCAAATCATTTGTGTCTGAGTGGTAAGCAGTGGTGTGGCGGTGGCTAGGCTGACTATGTCTCAAGGCGGCTTGAGTCGAATCAGGAAAAAAGGCCTTACCTCTATAGGTGATGCCAACCTTTGGGGCGCCATGACGAATGAAGATGCTTTTAACGAAGAACTTGGCTACCTCTTCGGCGCTACTGATTGGCAGTGCTTTTGTCTCGGCATAGTGAGTAAGGTAGTCAGCAGCTACGACAATTCATTTGTTTCCCAAATTCAATGTGAAAACGGCCCCAGTTGGTTCACCCCTATTTTTCGGAACGGTCGGCAAGGTGGTTCGGTCGGTTGAAGAAAGCCTGCTGCTCTTGTTGGTGGTGTCTTGCGTTGTTGACAGCCTCAGCATGTCCTCACGTAACGAGTGACGTCGGCGGTAAAGCACGGCTAGTAGTACCTTTCTTGTACCTTCGTGATCGTGCGGAAAACATCAAGGTGTCTTGCCCTTGGAGCCTCGTGCAGGGCTTGGAGGAGTACTGGTCGCAGAGCTGAAGGCACCACTAGAAGGTACTTGGCTCGAAGCCGTGAAAAGTTCTTCTTTTGTAGAATGCCGTTTCGCAGTGTAAACGACGAAAGTGCCTGTTTGAATACCTTCAAAAAAACATAGGAGGTGTCCTCGAGGCATTCAATTAGGCCCCGTAGTTTCGGCTCAGCCCGCTGGAGTTCAGCGAAGTCATCAGAAGTTATCGCTCGCAAGAAGCCGTCGTCATTCAGGTCTTCTAGCGGAGGTAGGTCGAGGGGGGTTCGCGACAGACAGTCGGCTTCGCATTGTTTTTTTCCGGACTTGTAAGTGACGGTAATATCGTATTCTTGAAGTCTCAGGCTCCGTCGTGCAAGGTGACTTGAAGGGTCCTTCAAATTAGCTAGCCAACACAAGGCGTGGTGGTCGCTCACAACTTTGAAGGACATGCTGTAGAGGTAAGGATGAAACTTGGAAGTCGCCAATATGATGGCAAGGCACTCCTTTTATGATGTGGAATAATTGCTTCTGCCTTGAATAATGATGCGCGGCTAGCGTAAGTGATAATATTTTCCCGTCTCTCAGTCTTCTTCACAAAGACGGCGCTGATTCCTATGCTTCTTCCGTCAGTGTGCACTTCTGTTTCGCCATTCTCGCCGATCGCGCGAGTATCGGAGGCATCTGCAGGCGTCACTTTAGTTCCGAAAACGCCTCCCTCGGTAGGGTTTCTCACTTGAACTTGACGTCTGTCCTCGCAAGGTTATTGAGTGGCTCGGCGTTGCAGGCAGGGCTTCTCACGAAGCGCCAGTGATAGGCGCGCAGACCGAGAATGTGACGCATGGCCTCCTTGTCGGCGCGCGGTGGAAATGCAGCGATGGTGGCTGTCTTCTGTGGATTGGGTCTTACTCCACACTTGCTTATTGCGGGTCATAAGAACAAAAGTTCGTCTTACGCGTAGCGGCACTTTAACGGCTCCAGGGTGAGGCTGCAAGTCCTGATGACTTGAAGTGCAGCTCCAAGGTGCCGAGATGCTCCTTGAAGTTTGAGGAAAATAGGATGACGTCGTCCAAGTGAACGAAACAAGTCTGCTACTTCAATCCTGCCAGCACTGTGTCCGTACACACTGAAAAGTCGCAGAAGTTGAGCAGAGACCAAGTGGCATAACCCTGAACTCGAATAGGCTATCTGATATTATAAATGCTGTTTTTTTTCTCTCTCTCATCGACATCGATTTGCCAGTAACCAGTCTTGTAGTCTATTGACGAAAAGTACTTTGTATTGTGGAGTAGATCCAAAGCATCGTCTATCTGTGGAAGGAAATAAGCATGTTTTTTTGTAATTTTGTTCAGGCGGCGACAGTCAAAACAGAAACATAGGATTCCGTTTTTCTTCTTCACTGACATCACGGGCGACGCCCATGGACTCCTAGACGGTTGAATCATGTCGTCACGTAGCATTTTGTTAAATTGTATTTTTACGGCCTCGCGTTTTCACGTCTAAACTCTGTAGGGGCTCTGCCGTAGTGATTTGGCGTTTTTCTCTGGTATTATGCGATGTTTCGTGACTGCAGTCTGGCGTATTTTCGAAGACATCGAAAAGCAGTCTTTGTATTGCAAGAGCATGGCGAGCAGTTCTTGCTTATGTTTTCGAAGGCTTCGATTGACGTTGAAAGCTGGGTGAGCAGCTTGGTTTCACAGAGTAGCTTCTGCAGAATCCGCGAGGGCGAAAGCATTGGCGGCTTCCTTAGTTTGGTTGACATAGGCGATCATTGTACCTGTGTTGACTTGTTTGTACTCGTTGCTGAAATTAGGGGGCATAACTCCTGCTTTTCCTCCGTGTGGCTCAGTGATTCCTCTTGCAACACAAATATTGAGGTCACCCAATAGGTTCTGATGTATTTAATGATTCTTCCGAAGTCTTCTGGTTTCGGGTTGCCGACAGAAATGGTGACGCTTGAGCGAGGAGGGACGGTGACTTTTTTAGCACATTCAGGGCACCGCTTTCTGATGTCGTGCATGGCCGTAGTGCTTTTACTGGAGATAGTGTTATCGACTTTGTTCTCAGGTCGATGAGCGCACCATGGACGCGCACGTAGTCCATTCCAAGAATGATTTCTCTCGAGCAATGCTGCAGTACAATGCAGCTTTCGGAATAAATGCGCCTGCTAATGACCACTCTGGCTGCGCAGATTCCCGCTGGTGTCCCTAGGCGGCCTCTGGCTGTATGGATTCCTTGACCTTTCCAAGTGGTCCTAACTTTCTTCAACTTTAATGTGAAAGTCCACTGATGACGAAGTAGTCCACCCCGGTGTCGACGAGAGCTTTGACACTGAGGTCGTCGACGCGAACGTCGAGGTCAATAGTTCGTTTCCTGACGTTGCGGTTGAGTCGTGGCATCACATCATGGCTACGATGGTTTGCACCACTCTTTCGACGCTCCCAAAAATACGCGGCGTAGTTTTTTTTCGGGGTCCCAGCTGTTCAAGGAGGCAACTATGTCATATGTCTCGAGCCAGATTTCTGGATCTTCTCTAGGTGATCTATTGAAGCTCGGTGGCTTTCGGGGTGGGTGCATCAAGATAGCCGCAGGCAGTGGCGCAGCAGCAGTCATCGTTGCAGCAGTGGTCGCCGTGGTGAACGTGTGAGTCTTGTTGGGTAAAGGCCCGTACTCCGCTGGTAGACCTTGTGGCTTACGGCTAACTCGCTGGTCGTGGCTGGCGTTGGTGTCTTCTCCAAGACGTTAACTTGGTTCACGGCTGGAGGGGGCGTGCGGTACATTGATCGGGAAGCACCTCTACCAGATACCACAGGGTCCTGGAAAGAGCCGTCAGTCGGTCGAAGATTAAACTGCTTATTCAAAAGAACTTCTGGGCCACGTAAAAGGAAATTGAGATTACACCAAGACACTGGCTTTGATATCGGTGAACTGAGCGTCGGCCGTCGATCAACTAACAAGCGGCGAAGCGTGTCGGCATTTAAACACTTGCCATCGAACATTCTAGCGTTATCGCTAACGGTGATGTAGGCTCCAGAATGACCTTAAGCGCTCACTAAGTGGGCGTAATCTAAGCAAAATGATATACTGCAGTCCTAAAGCTTCTCAAACACTGTAGACGCAGTTTTTGCTGAGAATCGCCTACTGCACAACGGCAGAAAAAACTTGAGGAGGGAACGTGACAATATCAAAAATGAATGATTGTCATTTGTCATCTGTCAGTGCTGGCAATAAAGGTCTTCACACTTCACTTCAATGATTTGACTAAACGGTAAAATTGGCGAATATTCGTGGAACTGATAAATTGGCATTTAGAGAAGCGATATGTTTCTGTTGACGCTCTATTTCAAACTTTGACGCCCAGCGTTCGCAGGTCGCCGCATGTAGCAATGCACAATGGCCGAGCAAGTTCTACAGAACAATTAGATTTACTGAACAAGTTGTTGCATTTCACCACTCACTATCTGTGAATAGAAAATAAAGGTTGCATTCAAAACTTCTGACCAGAAGCGAATCAGCGTGTATATGCTCCTTCTGGCGACACTGCTTACTGCTGGCCAATGTTTCTTTATGGCTGGTCAACGCATGCTAAATTGTGCTATTGTTACCATAGAGAAACATTGCTCTATGCCGATGCTTTACCCATACAACACTCCGTCTCCCTTTTTTCGAGACGGATGAATGCCGGATAGGCTGAAACGCGCATGCGTCAAAGCAACGCAGCACGGTACGCGCCAGCAAGCATATATGGCAGAACCGGCGCCTGGTGTGGCAACTGCAGCGTGACGCGACAAAATGGATGCCAGCGAGCACGCGAACCGAAATATAGTGGTGCATTGACTATGTTATGTAGTCATGTTCTCACATGACACACATCTCATGAATATCATGTTTGCACCAGTCACATACCTTCGTCATTATTTGTATTCACGCAATACCAAATTTGGCATAAAACTAGCAAAACGGCCTCGAGCGCATCGTGAGTGTGGCATGTAGTCAGGATGTTACATGACACATGTGCCGTAATTATAACGTTTCGATGTGTCATTTACCTATATCGTCCGTTCTTGTCAATTTATACTGAATTTGGTATAAGCGATGTTAGCGAAACGGCCGACAGCACATCATGATCGTAGCATATAGTCATTTTGTTACATGACACGCACCTTAAATTTATTATGTTTGCACCAGTATACCTTCGTCATCCATTGGCGTTAGATATTACCAAATTTGGCTTATGTGAAGCTAGCAAAACAGCCATGAGCAAGTCATGAGCAGAGCTTTTAGTCATGTTGCTACATGACCCGCATCTCATATTTATTATGTTTGCACCAGTATTATACTTTCGTCATCAATTCACATCCCATAATACCAAATCTTTATAACTGAAACTAATGAAACAGCCGCCAGAGCATAATTATCGTGGCGTGTAGTTATTTTGTTAGATGACACGCATCTCATGATTATCATGATTGCACCAGTCACGTACCTTCTTCATCTTTTCACGTACTGTAATACCAAATTTGGTATGTGCCGCTAGCGAAACTGCCACGAGTGCATCTCAGCGTGACATGTAATCATGTTTTTAAATGACACGCATGTCATGCTTTTTATGTTTGCACGAGTATGATACCTTCTTCCTCCATCCACGTTCCGTAATACCAAATTTAGTATAATTGAAGCTAGCTAAACAGCCGCCCGCGCATCATGAGCGTGGCATGTAGTCATGTTGTTACTTGACACGCATTTCATGATTATCATGTTTGCACCAGTGACATACCTTCGTCATTTATTCCGTACCTTAATATCAATTTTGGTATATTTGACGCTAGTGAAACCCCCACGAGTGCATCATGAGCGTGGCATTTAATCATGTTGTTACATGCCACACATGTCATGATTTTCATGTTAGGGTCTGTCTCTTCTGTTCGGCATGCAATCATGTCATACCGTACCAGTTTTGCAATATGCCATGTGAACGAAACCACCACAAAAGCTAAAGACCACGCAATTTATATCATGACATTCATGACATACATATCATGATTTTCATGTTATGACTAGTCAAATAGGTTCTTCATACGGTCATCTTATGGCATACCAAGTTATGTATCGATACCTACATAGAAACGACCAGAAGACCTAAATGTCGTAGGTGGCTAGAAAGATAGATAGATCGATGAATAGATAGATAGATAGATAGATAGATAGATAGATAGATAGATAGATAGATAGATAGATAGATAGATAGATAGATAGATAGATAGATAGATAGATAGATGCGCTCAATGTCACCGAAGTTCGCTAAGAAATGATTCGCATTTAAAAAAGACGTGAACTCCGACTTGAAAAGTGCGCGGCAAGCGTTTGCCTTCTCGGAGGTTTCAAGAAAAAAAAATTCAGCAGATCCCACTTACCTGGAATCAACGTTATACGAAGCATGCGGAGCAAAGGTGACCGTGTTGCGAATTTTTTATTGAGTGACCCGTCATGAAGTGACGCTAAACAAACGAGCTAATGTTGCACGCACAAACATAGGATGAAGAGCTGCAAATGTTTATATAACCGTTTTTTGCGATAGCGCGTCAATTCCAACTGGAACATGCGTATTATCAACACCAGAAGCTAATATGAAGCACAGATGCTCGCGAGAATGCTGGCCCTGCACACTACTACGTAAATCAACTTCAGCGCATGGCAACTAACCACAATTGACGTTAACTCGACTTGACGGCTGCATCAAAGGAGTACATGTGCAATGTTCATGAAATTGGGTAGGAAATACTGCAACCACTATTGAAGTTTCACAAAAATTAGCGTCTATTTCAAAAGGAGTTCCCAAACCTGGCGGCTCTCTGTGGTAAAACGATTCATTAACACGCAGAATGCTTGGGTTGATTCCTACTGCGACCCTGAAATTTATTCTTTGCATTCGTCGGGTTGATGCTACCGATGTCGGGTATTTCTTGACGTTGGCGCGTTAAAGTTTCCCGTGTGTTATCGTCGTTCCTGGGTAAATACTAAGTGTCTATTACCTGTGGCACATACCCGCATACCAGCGGCATGTACCCGCCCCTGGGTATGTGCCACTGTCAGGCGGGAAGTGTTTGACGACGTACGGGACGAGATTGTGACATTATTGATGTCTTGACCAGAGCGTCATATTCGTCAAAACATCATACCCTCCCATGCTAATTTTGGTTCACGCCACGTTAAGGGGGTGACCACGAGCACCCAAACGTAAGCGGATAGATAGATAAGTAGATAGATAGATCGATAGATAGATAGATACGCTCAAAGTCACCGAAGTTCGATAAGAAATGCTTCGCATTTAAAGTTATCTGTAACAGTGGTGGAGCGATGGTGCAGTGTTCGGAATGCCATTGGGATTCTATGCAGTGCTTAGGGTCAGTGTTTTCGCGAAAACCTGATAAACTCAAGTAAATAAATATTCCGTTCATTATTGTGCAACCATTGATAAACTTCCGATTATCTAAGAATCAGACACAATATATTCATGTGCGCGCAAGTTGTGGTACGGCCACGAAACGTGAAAAAAGTTTACCAAAGCCTATTTGTCACTTGTGGCACTATAATCAGTCGAAATTTATTGCTTTATAGGCTTGTGCGTTTTTGCAGTTGGGTGTGAGTAAACACGTCTAAGTATGTGCCGCTGTGGCAAATCATTGATAGTACTCTGGTTCATTGAACTCACTTCATATATGTATATATATATATATATATATCTATATATATATATATATATATATATATGTATATATATATATATATATATATATATATATATGCGTACTGTGTCCTTATGTCCATGTGTAGCTATATGCATTGCATCAGCATATAATTAGGCGTCCGCTGGCAGTAAGTAATCATTGAATGGGCTGACTCGCCTACTATCCACTTGAGTGCCTTGCGGGTGTGTCAACGTATGTCACCGCAAACAATTTTTTTAGGGG
This sequence comes from Rhipicephalus annulatus, assembly GCA_013436015.1. NCBI lineage: Eukaryota > Metazoa > Arthropoda > Arachnida > Ixodida > Ixodidae > Rhipicephalus > Rhipicephalus annulatus. The sequence continues at coordinate 14,933 of WOVY01006465.1, forward strand.
CAAAGCTACTAAAGCGGCACCCGTTCGTCCTTCGTTGTAGTACGTAACATGTCTTACGCTTTGACCTGCAAGGTGGTGCTGGTGGGAGATTTATCCTGTGCGTTGTTGAACAATAAAAAGTTTGCAGCGTGGGCATTCACTAAAAGCCGAATTCTCTGTCTCTCATTCCCCTTTAGCAGCCGTTGGCATGTACACTGAGCACTATCTGACAAGAAAGGGTTGCTACGCAATACTCGCTGGGCATAGCTTCCTTGGTTTTAGAAAGGTTTAGCGAGGGTGGGGCCGCCGTGCCATGAATACAGTGAACTAGTATATACCATGAACTCGAGGTGGTTAAAGGTAGAACGTATACATGAAGTGCAAGCCGTAAGAAAGTGTGCGTGTGCCATTTCTCGTTTAGTCCATGGAATAGCTGGATGGCAGTGCTTCTATATGCCGAATACATGATGAGAAGGTGCGAGATGGTGGTAATTGGAGTGTCGACTTGATGGACGAACGGACCCTTAGAAAAACGAATGGACGGACCCATGAATGCCTGCACAGACGTATGAACGCATGAACAGACGCAGGGGCGGATGCTTGTACGAACGCAGGGATGGACGCACGGATGGACGTGTGGACGCATGAACAGACGCACGCATGGACGGGCGGATGGACGCACGGATGATCACACAGACGGACGCATGGACGGACTGAAGCCAGAACGAATGAACGGACGGATGCCTCACCCCACTCTCCGTCATTCACCCCGTTGATATGCTGCCATTTTTTTTTCAATATCGTTCAGTTCCTCCAGATGGCACCAGCTACCGCCTACTTCACGGCTGTGACGCTCTCATCTATCGAAACTGCACTGCTCATCCGCAATGGTTTCGCTGCGATCGAGTTCGTGGTTCGGAGGCACATCTAGTGGCTTGCGATCCTGTAAATGCGTCGATAATGTCACTACAGTATGTAAATCTGCAAAAAATAATTACAGCAAGCCTAGCCTGCTCTATCTGCGGGTGCGTAGTCCGCAACATCCGTGTCTTTCAAAGTGAACGTCGTCTCGCTGGCCAAACGAAACCTACTAGGTTCGCCGTTGTTTTTATCACCACAGGTTTGTCTGTTTGTTTTTATAATCAATTAATTCAATATAAGGCTCAGCAAGACCATTTTTGCAATTTTTGGCGTTGTGTACTAGCCTATAATCGATGCATTCGCCAGTCCTACTTGCTTCGCTAACCCGCGGTCAGCCATCTAGATTCTGATGGGGAGAAACAGTTTCCCCGTGGCAATATAGAGCAACGTTTTTCTATATAAAGACGAGCATTGGGAAGATTGCCGTTTTTCACTAAATACAGAGAACATGGCTCCAGTTTTTTAAGAATGCGTTAACCAAATTCGCACTGTGCAACCTGTGTGTCTGTTTTTTCTCGGTTCTTTTTTCGAGGTGCTTTCAAGCGCAGCCAAAACATGCCACGTACTGAGCTTGATTGCGGTCGAGACCATGGACCCGTGATTGTCATTTTTTTTAACACGTGCATCGCCAGTTCTCTCTCAAGGAAAACGCGCATTTTTCGCTCACACGCAACGATACCCGCAACAACTCCAATATTTTTGCGAAATGAGCTCTGTAACCCCATCTTGTTAATGTTTCAGGCTTCTTCAATACGCTCAGCCACCGGCAACATAATTGAGAGATTGCTTTTGCGTAGATACGCTGCACTGTTCCCTCTCGAGTTGCCGCATTCTGTGTGTGATTAAGGTGACCCCAAGCATTCACATTGACAACGAAGGACATCAAGTTTATTCGGAAGGTGCCGCTTATTTCATATATTAGCAAAAAGGTGTTTTATGCCACGGTCCATCATGGCCCAGCTGACGTACTTCCGTCACAGAAGTGACGCTTGAAAATTATACACTAAGAGGTTACAAAGAAACAATCAGAAGGCAAACTTATGTCACGCGCGGAATCTAACCAGCAGCTTCTTCATTCTCAACGCGTGGCACTATACACTACGCCACAAAGCGTACGTTGTCCGGAGGGCGAACGGCAAGCCATTTAAGTACGCCACACACCGTTAGGCAGTCCTCGGAGCTTCGAAGCTTTGGCGCGTTTTTTTTATCAGTGGGGAGATTGTGCGACGGTATCGCGTTTGACATGTTTTAAAGGTCGCCGCCTGCACGAAGCGCCGTCCCATGGTTCCAAGGAGCGGGGAGTCTTTTGCGCGCGCGCTGACAAAACTTGCAATTCGCGACAACATGAAGGTCCTTATGCACGCTGCCACGGCCACGTTTACGTTAGAAACGCGCTGCTGACACATTACGGACGAAGAGAGAGAGATAATAAGCTTCCTTAAAGGTCTTGAAGTAGCCTGGGCTTCCTATTGTGACAGTTGTTTGTCCACCCTCGCCTAGTGTATGCTAATTTTGTGCATATTTTCAGCTTGAGGTGTGCGCTGCGAGTTTGATTGATTGAAAAATAATTGATACTTAAGATTTGACGTCCCGAAACTCACCATATGATTATGAGAGACGCCGGAGTAAGGGCTGCAACAATTTTGACGACCTGGAGATTTTCGGCGTGCACCCAAATTTGAGCACACGGGCCTACAACAACTTTGCCTCGATTGAAAATGCAACTGCCGCTATCGGGATTTTTCCCGCGACGTGTGGGCCAGCAGCCGAGTACCTTAGTCACTAGACTGTCGTGTTTTTTTTCTGTGTGCAGAGGTAAGTACATCGTGCGCATAAATATTGCAAATACTTTACTTAAAAGTACAAAAAGCCTAATGCGCCAAACACGCTTTGTTCGGTGTAGTATGGTTAAAAATATTTTTTCTGCTTCAAGTTAATTTATTACAGGTAGCCACCTTGGCTGCTCTTCGCCTGCATTATATGCATCTCTTAAATAGGCTGTGCTTTCTATGAAGTATTTTTGGTAGAGCATGCACTAACGTTAATGTGGCGGAATCACGTGCACGATTACAAGATAGCGTGCATACTAAGCAAGCAACATGAAAATATCAAATGGTATGCCACTGACACTAAGAACAGGTAGAAAACACATTCCATAAGGTGTTAAAAGTATGTAGGTTCTTCTTTAAAGTGTAATGCAAAATGTTTCAATAAATTGTAGATCTCCACACAATCTAAAAAAAGGGGTGATCAATGCTCTCTAGTTTGTGACATAAAGGGCACTTAACAGACCATGGACAAATGAACCCTTTTCCTGTAGTCCTTGTTTTACCGGAAACGTACCAGTGTGTAGCTGAAAAAAAAACGTTTTTGCTGATGGTCGTACTCCATTCTTTTAACACATTTCAGGACGTTTTTGCAGGGTCTTTCCTGTACCTCGTGTGGTACATCGGCACAGGTGGCTTAGCTTGAGGTTATTGAAGGACCTCGTACCTTTCGACGTTGTTTTCCGAACTAACAATAGAGAGGTCATCCAACATTCAGTTTTTTTTGGATGTTACCACAACGGTTTGAGCTGCAGGGATAGTCATGTGCAGCCAAGGTGGTGTAAGACTTGATGAATGGCAACTAAAGAGGAAACGCACTGAATTTTTCCCGTATGGTAAGCGATTCGCCAAATATAGCAATTATTTCATGCCCATGCACAATCCACGCGAACGCGGGATCTTTTTGGCGTACAGGCGCAAGCAGACACCATAGAACGCACAGAAAGCGCACTATGAGTAAAATATTATGCGGAAATAATGATAATTGTAACGAGAATATAAGTCAATAGAATCTGACAGTGCAGTTGCGCGGAAGCTCAGAAGGAATGCTCAAAGAAAGACAATCACTAGCATCACACTTTCGCATCCTTGCTACATTTACTATTACGTTTATATTACAGAGAAAGCCATTAACGTGACAACTGTGTATAGTGCTTCACTAAAAGTGTCCAAAACACTCAAAATTAGGAAAACGCGGTATTTGTTTGATCTATCAGAACTACTTGGTTTGGAACGGCAGGTGTCCTAACATGACTAAAGACTGTCATTAAGAAAAATAGGACAATTACCTTAACCAGCTAATGTAATGGGTTAGGCAACCTTGAATAATGGAAGTTTTTTATGAAAAACTATTGCAGCTTTAACGTATAGAGAAATCGCCCTACCAATTATTGTGGTTTAATGAAATGCAACGAAGTGTAAAGGTGGAACCGAAGCACTGATGACCGCAACAAGCATACAACCATAATCACGCCGTTGTCCAAGACAGCGATTACCGAGGTGTCATTCATGTGGTTTTTTTCACGTTTGCGCGTCATGTGGGCTGCAATAGCTACGGAAGCACACTGGCCCACACAAAGAATTTGGTTGAAAAATCACGTATCGAAGCTTACTCTGCGATGAACACGGTTGGTGCTCGCTAGCATGCTTTCGTTTCTGTTTAACTGGTGAATCTGCCTCAATTTCGTTGCATCGAAAGTATTACAACTGCAAGCTTCTTTTGGAGTTTAAATGTGACAGTGCCTTCTTCGCACGGACAACTTTCATTATGTCATTGTACGTATCAACCTAACTAAACTAAATTGAACATACATTGTTTATATTTCTATATATTTATGTTCTTAATGTTGCAAATTATGCCTTCTGTCACCTCATGGCGCCTGCAGCTTACAGAAGAAACAATTCTGAAGACATCGAGCAATTATTACATGTTCTTGATATCCGGGAATTCCGAAAACGTTTCTTGAAACACTGGTTATGTACTTACACAGAGAATGAGAGATATACTTGAGTGCTTCAAAATTTAATTTTGGGATTTATTGTTCTTACAACGAAACGTACACAAATGAGAATTTACTTAAACGTGCGTTTCTGTTTGTATAGTTCCCCCCTCAACCTCAAACACACACAAACACTCACACACACACACACACACACACACACACACACACATATATATATATATATATATATATATATATATATATATATATATATATATATATATATATATATATATATATATATATATATATAAGGGGAAGAAGTGTGTACCTAAGGGCTCGTTTTTTCGTGTTTTGACACAATATTATGAGATCTAACAGACAATTATGCCAAGAAATGTAGAGGGGAAGTTATTAGAACAAATAGAATGTAAATAAGAAGAAAGAAAAGAGGGTGAAAAAGTAACCAGCAGTGAGCAGGAATCGAACCTACGACCTTCGAATAACGCGTTCGATGCTCTAACCACCGAGCTACCACAGGGGCCTTTCCTTCACCGACTTTTTTGGGTTTATATGTGTATTTAGAAGTGGGAGTGTCAGTCAGCGCCCTCTGTAGCCAAGCGGCGAGTGTGAAACACTCTTTTAGGCGCATGTGTGGTGTACCGTAGCACGTGAACTTGTTACGAGCGGGCAGCTGATCAATAGTCTCTCGTATACAACCTAATGACACCAAGCCTGCCAGTACGAGACCCTCGTTAATGAATAAGGGAAAGAATTGCGTACCTAACGGCTCGTTTTTTCGTGTTTTGACACAATAATATGAGATCTAACAGACGATAATGCCAAGGAATGTATAAGGGAAGTTATTAGAACAAATGGAATGTAAATAATAAGAAAGAAAAGAGGGTGAAAAATAACCAGCCGTGAGCAGGGATCGAACCTACGACCTTCAAATAACGCGTTCGATGCTCTAACCACTGAGCTATCACAGCGGCCTTCCCTCCACCGAGTTTTCTTGGGTTTATATGTGAATTTAGAAGAAGCACGACAAATATCAAGATACCGAATGCGCCGTCAACAGCGCGTCGACTCTAGTCGGTACGACAAGCGACGCAGTGACGCACTTTATCGTCCCAGTGACAAAGTGCAGATATGGATCCCAGTGCGCCGCCGCGGACTCTCTGAAAAGCTTTTTTTCGATATTTCGGCCCTTATGAAGTACTCAACCGTATCAGCGACGTCACTTATGAAGTCTGATCCGCGGGGCACGTGAGCTCAAGACGCCGCAATACCACGAAAGTGGTACACGTAGTCCGCATGAGGCCCTATCATGACAGATCGTCGTAAAACGAGTGAGAGTGAGCATGTATCTTTTCACTCTCTCAAGTATCTGGACGATGCGTCTGAGGAGAGGGGTAATGCTGCGACAGGTTTGCCGCGTTCAAGTAGCCCGCCGCAATCATCGTGACAAGAGCACCAGCATGAGCCGGCTGGCATGCGCCAAGCGTTCGTGCGCTTGGCCTACGAGGAAGCTGAAGATAGTTGAATCTGTGCCACTCGGCTACTCGGACTCTACGACCATAGTCTTTAGAAACGTGGGCACAAGTTCGCCCTAATAAAGACGCTTGTTTTTAGATGCGGAAGCATCTTATACTCGCGCCTTGTAGTGCGCCGTCCGCGCCGCTTCTCGAACATTCGACAGCTGACGCGCGCGCATGCGCCGTCGCGTCGTCGCCCACCATCTGTGCCGCGCGCGCTTCTCCTTCGAGAACATTCGACAGCTGACAGCGCATGCGCCGTCGCGCCGTCACCATCTGTGCCGCGCGCGCGCTTCTCCTTCGAGAACATTCGACAGCTGACAGCGCATGCGCCGTCGCGCTGTATATATACTCAAGGTCGGCGCTCGCTCGCTCAGTTGCCGCTCGTCCGTTGGTTTGTACGGCGCGTCGACGTCCGAAGTCGCCGTGATATGAATGCCAACGAATCCACAAACAGAATGATCGACGTCCCTTCGACCAGCGCCGGCCAAACTGTTGGCGGAACCGCTTCCGCATCCTCCTCAGTGTTCCCCCGAGGGAAGCTGCGGGCAATTTTTTTAGCCTGTCTACCTCAGCATCGCTACATCATGTATATATATATATATATATATATATATATATATATATATATATATATATATATATATACGAGGAAGCTACGAGGAAGCTGAAGATAGTTGAATCTGTGCCACTCGGCTTCTCGGACTCGACGACCATAGTCTTAAGAAACGTGGGCACAAGTTCGCCCTAATAAAGACGCTTGTTTTTTAGCCTGTCTACCTCAGCATCGCTACAATATATATATATATATATAGATATATATATTGTAAGACAGTAGCAGCGTTGGAGTCTCGATGGCGTTTATTAGGCCGAATCGCCTTATCATCCCTTCGAACGAAGACGATGTTTTTCGTGATGATGATTATATACAGATGAAGAAGATGAAGGTCAAACGTTGTCAATATTGTTCTTACACAAATTTCGCCCTCGCGCGGAAGCGGCCAATTAGGCCACTGTTTATGACGGTGGTGTACGGCGCAGGAATGGTTTTAAGCATTTTAAGCACGACACGTGCGCAACCTCAGTGCCACGAAAACGGCTGTCGGAAGGCACGACAACAGGGGTTACTCGATAGTTAACAGGAGACGGCTGCACGAATATAGCGTAGGGGCCGATGAAACGTGAGTGAAACTTATCACACAAGCCGGGAACCCATGTTGGGGTCCACAACAGTACTTCGTCTCCAGTATTGAAGTGAACTTCGCGGTGGACGCCATTGTAGCGAGTCTTCCGCTCTTGTTGGCTTGCCTGTGTATTGAGGCGGGCACGTCGGCGGCATTCGGCCAGGTGAGAGATTAAGTGCTCCCTCGATGACGATGACTAGTTCACAGGGACGTCAAAAAAGGAAATGTCGAGCGGAGATGTTGGTTCACGGCCATAGAAGAGAAAGAATGGGGAATAGCCCGCGGTACGCTGCGTAGCGGTATTGTACGCAAAAGTCACGAATGGCAGGATGGTATCCCAGTTGGTGTGGTCGGCGTTGATATACATAAATATCATGTCGGTCAAAGTTCGATGGAAGCGCTCTGTGAGGCCGTTAGTCTGGGGATGGTAGCTGGATGTCGTCTTATGAATCGTATTACATGCGTGGAGGACTTGTTCGAGTAGTTTCGAGAGAAACGCCTTGCCGCGATCGCTCAATAAGATGCGTGGTGCACCATGTCTTAGAAAGATTGCCTCCAGAAAAAATGTGGCAATGTCCTCTGCTGATCCAGAAGGAAGTGCAGCTGTTTCATCGTACCTTGTTAAGTGGTCAACTGCTGTGACAATCCAGCGCTTGCCGCTAGCTGATATTGATAGCGGTCCGTGGAGGTCAATGCCAATGACATCAAAGGGAGCGTCAGGACACGGAAGAGGTTGAAGAAGACCGGCCGGGGAGGAAGTGGGTCGCTTGCGGCGTTGGCATAGCGAGCATGATGCTAAATATCGCTCTATGCAGTTGGAAAGGCCAGGCCAGGCAAAACGACTGCGAATTCGTTCACAGGTTTTTGAAAACCAAAATGCCCAGCCTTGGGGTCATCGTAAAACGCCTCAAAAACCTGCGTCCTTAGAGAACGAGGAGCAATAGGAACCCAGCGCTGTCCTTCGGGGTGGAAGACAAAGCAGTAAAGGATTGAGTTTTCAGTCTTGAAGTTCTGCAGCTGTCGATGGGTGCGAGCGTTGGGAGGACGACAGGAACCTTGAAGGCGCTGCATTATAGAGCGACAGTAAGTGTCGCAGCGTTGGTGGGATGCAAACGTTTCGTTGTTGAAGGTAGAAAAAAATTGACAGCGGCGAGTGATTGAACTGACGGAGATACTTTGATGGGTTCACTCACAGTTGGCGACAGGCCAGGAGTGCCTGATGAGGATTGTAGAGGACAGCGGCTAAGGGCATCGGCATCGTTGTGTTTCTTGCCGGATTTGTAGATAACGTCAATTTAGTATTCTTGGAGACGAAGAATCCAGCGACCGAGACGTCCAGACAAATTCTTCAACGTTGACAGCCAGCACAAAGCGTGGTGGTCAGTGACGACGGTAAAGTGGCGGCCGTAAAGATATGGTCGAAAGTTCTGGATGGCACAGACAACGGCGAGACACTCCTGCTCGGTGATGGTGTAGTTTTCTCTGCTGCTGTGAGGGTGCGACTTGCGTATGCGATCACACGTTCGTCATAACGCTCTGTTTGTTGCAGAAGTACACCGCCGAGTCCGTGTCCGCTGGCATCTGTATGGAGGAGAGTGGGTGCGGCATTATCGAAATGACAAAGCACCGGCTCAGACCTGAGGGCACGTTTCAAGGTGTCAAAAGCCATTTGGCATTCGTCCGACCATACGTATGACGCTCCAGAAGAAAGGAGTTCGTGAAGTGGCGCAGCAATGGTGGCGAAGTCTCGTATAAAGCGCCGAAAGTACGACGCAAGGCCAAAAAAGCTTCGGAGCTCTTTGACACGTTGAGGCACCGGGAAGTGAAGAACAGCGGTAATCTTGTCGGGGTCAGGCCGGATTCCATTTTTGCTGACGAAATGTCTGAGTACTTTAATACTTTTGCTAGCAAAGTGGCACTTCTTGGTGTTGAGCTGAAGGCCAGCAGCTGCGAGACACGTCAGAACTTTATATAGGCGCTGCAAGTGCTGTTCTAAGGTTGAAGAAACTATGACGATGTCGTCAAGGTAGCATAAGCATGTTTTGCACTTAATGCCCCACAATACAGTGTCGATCAGTCGTTCAAACGTTGCTGGCGCATTGCAGAGGCCGAAAGGCATGACGTTAAATTCGTAAAGTCCGTCGAGTGTGGCAAAGGCCGTTTTTTCCTTGTCATCCTCATGCATTGGAATTTGCCAATAACCGGAGCGCAGGAGAAGGATCGAAAAATATTCCGCTCCTTGTAAGGAATCTAAGGCATCATCAATGCGAGGCAAGGGATATACGTCTTTTTTGGTTACTTTGTTTATTGCGCGGTAGTCAACGCAGAATCGCACCGAACCGTCTTTTTTTCTTACGAGAACGAAAGGTGACGACAAAGGGCTTGAGGAGGGGCGGATGATGTTTTGCTTGAGCATATCAGCAACGTGTTTGCCGATCATCTCGCGTTCGCTGGAAGAAACACGCTATGGTCGACGATGGACAGTAGAAGTTCCATCGGTGTGTATGCGATGAGCCACCGCAGAAGTCTGGCTTAGAGCAGTGGAGTGTACGTCGAAAGAAAATTTATGCTTAGGCAACAACGCCAGTAGTTTGTCTGCTTGCGGAGAGTGAGATCCGTGCTGATGGCATTGACAAGAGCCGTAGTAGGTGGAGCATCTGTTGGTATTGAACGTGATTCCACCAGACTGGTATCCGAAGCCACTACAGAGATAGGTTGCGTGTCCACTCTGGAAACTACAACAGTGCCCTTGGTCAGCAGAATCGGCTCATTGGTGATATTCAGCACTGCGAGAAATGCGGTGCCATTGGAGAAGCGGACAAGACTCGATGAAAGTGCAATCCCTCTGGATAGACAATGGGCTGATGGACTGACTAGGACGTCACCGTGGTCAATGGAGTCAGACATAACCTTGACAACGTGCTCGTGGTTAGGTGGTCAAGGAAGTCATTGGCTGTTCGAAGCCGGTCACGTGATAGTTTCGAGGAAATATTATCCGTCTCTCGCATATGTATGAGTTGTTGTCGACAAGAGATGGAAGCAGCAGCCTCAGAAAGAAAGTCCTATCCTAAAATAAGCATAACAGCTCAAGAAGCCAGCAAGGCAAACTGAATATGATGCCGGATCTCATCAATGAAAACTCTAACGGTGCACTGTGCTGATGGCCGTATCTGCCAGTCATTTGCGCTACGTAAGAGACTGCCAGTATAAGGTGTGGTAACCTTACGTAGACGAGTACACAAATCCGCATGAATAACAGAAAGTGCAGCCCCCGTGTCCACCAGTGCCTGAACTGGTACCCCTTCCGCATACACTAATAACAAGTTGGCTGGGCCGTCTGGAGGTCTTGGTGTTTGTTCGAGCGATGCACCTTTCCCTCAAAAAACTGCACCAGCTAGTTTTCCGAGTGGTAGTCAGAAATAGGTACAGCCAGTCTCAGAGGAGATGTTGAGCGTCGTAGAGGTGAAGGGGACTGGCGGCGTCCGGGATAGCAGGGGCAAGGTGCGGCGAGTGGAGAAGTCGGAGAGAAGGAACGTGTCGTAGGGTGTCGCTGGTACTGGTTCGAGGATGGCTCCGAATCCCTTTCGTAAACATCGTAGCCACGACGTTCGTCCTGTTGGCGCTTGCGGCAAAATCGTGAAATATGGCCCAGAATATCACAATAGTCACATAATTGATGAGGTGAGCGCCAGGGGGCGTAGTGTGCTGGAGCTGTCAAAGGCGCTCGTACTGGCGCTAGGACAGGCGAGTGTGGTGCAAATGCTGCTACGTGGGACTGCGCAGGAACAGGATGCGCGTGCTGAAGCAAGGCAGGTGGCATGGCAGCGACTTGCACCTACGTCATGGGTGGTGTTGGTGGCGCCTTAATGTTCGATGGGAGAGCGCCAGCCATGAATGAGAGCTCCTCTTTGATGATGTCGCGCAGACCAGCAGATTGAGAGTGAGGCCGAAGGGCGGGTGCACATGACAACCATTGCGCTTGAAGTTCCTCGCGAATCAGAGTGCGAATCAGTGCGCGCAAATCCGCATCCGAGGAAGAAGGCTGTCACTGGCGTCTGGGTAGTCTGGGTGCAATCGAATGGCTTGAAGTTCATCAAGATGCTGACATGTCGTGATGACGTCCTCAACGGTGGTGGGGTTTTTAACAGCCAGAACGTTAAACGCGACATGGCCTATCCCTTTGATGATGTGGCGAACACGATCAGCTTCTGTAATCGCCGAGTTTACGCGGTGGCAAAGGGCAAGGACGTCTTCAATGTACGAAGTGTACGTCTCCCCGGGAAGTTGGGCACGCCCATCGAGCTTTCGTTTCGGAATGGATGTTTGGTTTTCCGAAAATCCTACGGACTTGTTGAGCAAAAGTAGGCCAATCCGGGAAGCTGCTCTCGTGGTTAAAACACCACGTTTTTGCTACATCGGACAGATAGAAGGCGACGTGACGAAGTTTTTGAGGCTCATCTTATTGGTTTTAAACACTGGTCATGTCGTATTCTTTTAGCCATACCTCGACGTCGTCGCGTGGAAGACCACAGAAGATGGGTGGGTCGCGCTTCCGGGCGTTGACGATCCACGCAGGAATGGTTTGTTGGACAGGCATGCTTGATGTTCAGGGCAGCGGTTCTTGAGCCATGACAGCGGACGGGGGAAGCAAGCGGCGACCCGAACGAAGCTCCAGGGGAACATGACGTTGGAGAGGACTTGGAGATCGAAGCAGCTCCACCACTCTGTAAGACAGTAGCAGCGTGGAGTCTCAACGGCGTTTATTAGGCTGAATCGCCTGATCAACCCTTCGAACGAAGACGACGTTTTTTGTGACGATGATTATATACAGATGAAGAAGATGTTCAAACGTTGTCAATATTGTGCTTGCAATATATATATATATATATATATATATATATATATATATATTTATATGTAGTTCCACGCAGGCACGAGCACTTCAGTTTTCAGGGTTTTTAGCTTGTTATGAAGCTACTCACCAGGCTCTCCTATACAAAGAAAGAGTGCTATATTCTCTCATGACATCTCTTGTCATTTTTGCACATTTGTGACGAAACGCAGAGAATAGTTTCCGTTACTTTTATAGTGTATATGCGCTCGATTGCCCATATAAGCAAAGTTTAAAAGGTGATTTGTCTTCTGCAAGGCTTTGCCACCAGATTCAGATTCTTCATTTAAGCAAACATTTGAACCAAATGACAGGACAAGAGCGAATTAGCGGCTAGCGTTTCGGCTTAACAAATGCCCATGCTCCTACAGAATTAGGCAGCAGACAACACACGCACACATAAAAATTGCAATGCATTGGTATACAGATTATCTATCGAAAAAATTAAAAAATAAACAAACAAATAGAACACTCAAATGTGTTTTTATAACTTACAGCCTAACAGAAATGTTTTTTATTCTTTTTTTACACACGGGACGGGCTTTTTGCAAACAGTACGCAACTTCTCCGAACACAATCGTAAAAGAGTATTTAGTATGGTGAAGCCATACAGAATTCTAAAAACATGCAAGTTGACTTCCACACACAACCATAATAAAAGAATTACCATACTTATCAAACAAGCAAGAAAAAGCAAGTACAAGTATGACATGCAATTACGCACATAGAACCGCACAGCTAAAATATACTGCTTCACCATCCGAGGCGAATTTACGATTAGATTAATGTTTTCCTCTCAAGATTGCTTCGCAGTAGTGGTACAGAGTACGGTAGCCGCTCTTTTGCATGACTGCTTCGCAAAAACGGACAGACAGCTCAAGTTACATGCTCTCAAAAGCCATAAGTAAGACGATGTGGTTTGCTTAAGCTAAAAAGATGAATAAATCCAGTGTGGCCTCATTTTACACTTTCTTTACACTTCATCGGAAGGTGAACCTATATACGTGATGAAAACAGACAGCAATGAACTGAGCAAAATGTGTACTTGTATGACTGTTATAAAAACACAAGCGATATGATTCGATGCATTTTGTAGAATAATTGTAGTCCTAACACTTTTTGAACGTCGTTATTTACACTAAACTACAATAATTGGTATCAGATATGAATATTGTATTATATAACAATTATATATATACAAAGATTTTGGATGGAAAAACATCTCGAAGCCTACGCATGCTTTCGCCTAATGTGATTCAACGCGTTCGATATGTTGGTCCCTCAATAGGCACTGGTCAAGCTTCACACCTAGCGTTTTCACGTCAGTCATAACGTAAATTCGTTGTGAGAGGTAGGATACGTTTAGATTAAATTTAACTGTTTTGGGTAGGTGTCAAACGATTAGCTTTTCTTTTAGAGTTGACCTATCAATATTTTGCTCTGCTCCACAAATACAGCGTTTCAAGATGAATCTTGGCTTGCCGTGAGAAATCATTTGTAATACGTGGCTGATTTTTGCTGCGTATAATATATGTCGTGGTCTGTTGTTGATGTTCACTAAATAAATTATATAGACGTTTACAGAACGGGTCAGAATATGTTTGTCGAGGAACACCGTTTTCCAGCTTTAGTGGGTCTGTCTATTTACCTGAGATGTAATTGTATGGTTCTCTATCTATTAGGTAAGGCCCTATACGAATTAGTCTTAAAAATTCATTTGATAACCAAGGCTTACTTACCTTTCTCGATGTCGTTACTGTTGTTACGTTACAACAACATTTGTAGATATCTTTGCCATGCGCATTAGTGTATCGCAACCTGTCTTAGCGTCACTACTGCTAAATGCAGGTGCCCACTTAATGGCTTCAAGATGATTTTGAAGTTCATTCATTCTTCTTGAATATGCAGATAATGCTTTGTGCATTTTAAAAATAAAAACGCTTTCTCTCAAGCACACACTTATTGCGGTGGTGAACCCTTCAAAGACAGCGCATTTGTACCTGTGTCAAAAGCATGAAACAGCAGAAACACCGCGAGCTTTCTGTGCATCAGCCAAAATCACTGAAAGGTAAAAGCCATCACCATACAGCCGCCAGTCCTTCCTTCCTTGAATTGCATGGATATCGTGCATGATCAACCGATCAAACTTCATTTGTTCATTCACAACTGCGTAAGAGGTAATAACTACGTGTAGGCGAGAAGCGTGAAATCCCGATAGGCTCTAGCGTTCAGTGCTGAAATTAGGCACGCGCTTTTGAGAGCTAAAGGGCAAGAAGAAGGCATCGCATGTCCGAAGGAGAATGAAAAGCCCCCTCTCGTGGTTGAACAGGGGGTGGTGAAACGCCATGTAAGAAAAAACTCGCCGATTGCGCATTGCGCATTTTAGAAATAAAACAATTGGCCCTGTAGCTGCATGTTTCAGTGCAAATGTCGTTGAAAGACAATATTCTTGCGTCTAGAGAGAGTGCACAACACGTTTATTTGATGTTATGCGCGAGAAAATTGGTTGAATTTATTCTGGAGGCGCAGCCGTGCCTTGATGCGTACAGCTAAAACGAACGAGCGCATCGAGGCACATGAGACATCAGTGGTATCTGGTAGAGTTATTCAAAAACTAAGAATGGCGTGCAAGCCTATCTGGGAGGCATTAAGGTGTAGAACGCAAAGCGACGGATAGGCGCCACCGCCGTGTGGTCTCAGCAAGGCGTTGGAAACACTTTGCTTTTTGTGCATAGCGTTCCATTGCCAGCGCAACTTGGTAAAACCTACCGTCCTGCGTATTATTTCTGTATTTCCTCTCTAGTATAAAACTACACACCATATATTATTGACCTATTACACTGTCTCAGATATGCGTAATACTTATTTTCTTATTGAAAATCGCACAAGTATGAAGGCAAAAAGATTGCCCGCAGCTTCCCTCGGGGGAACACTGAGAGGGATGCGGAGCATATAATTGGTTAACGGGGTGTTAAAGTGCGACTTACTTGAGTCGATGGCTAAATTGGTTAACGTGGTGGTGAAATGGGGTGTTAAATTGCGACTTACTTGGGTCGATGGCTAAATTGGTTAAAGTGGTTGTAGGAGGGGGTGTTAAATGAGTGAACACTTACACACATATGCGAAAGGGCGGCGCTGGTCGAAGGGACGTCGATCATTGTGTTTGTGGATTCCTTGGAATTCATTGCACCGCGACCTTGGACGTCGACGCGCCGTACAAACCAACCGACGAGCGGCAACTGAGCGAGCGAGTGCCGACCTTGAGTATATATACAGCGCGACGGCGCATGCACTGTCAGCTGTTGAATGTTCTCGAAGCGCGACGGCGCATGTGCGTCCACTGGAGAATCAGGAGAATTGTAGAATGTTCTCGAAGGGGAGAAGCGCGCGCGGCACAGATGGTGGGTGACGGTGCATGCGCGCGTCAGCTGTCGAATGTTCCAGAAGAGGAAGAAGCGCAACGGCGCATGCGCGAGCGTCAGCTGCCGATGTTCTCGAAGCGCGACGGCGCATGCGCGCGCGTCAGCTGCCGATGTTCTCGAAGCGTGACGGCGCATGCGCGCTTCATTATACAGCTAGCGAATGTTCGTGAAGAGGAGAAGCGCACGCGGTGTGTAGAGGAGGAAGGGTGCACAGATGGTGGAGGAGTGAAGCGCGCGCTGTGTGTAGAGGAGGAAGGGATGCACAGATGGTGGAAGAAGGAGGAGGAAGCTTGCGGACGGCACAGCACTACAAGCCTCGAGTATTAGATGCTCCGCATCTAAAAGTTTAGGAATGTTGGTGGGCATGGTGGCTGGGGTTAGATTTTCGCCGTTTAGGGTATTGTTTCGATGGACAATCAGACAAAATAACATATTGACAAACACACAGAGAGACACGCAGGCACATAGCCAGACCAAAGTTTTGGTGTCGAAGTACTCTAAGAAAAACTGCCATTTTTGAAAGGCTTTTTCTCAAGCTTGCCTCTATTGCGGCTGTGCACCTCTTACAGGCAGTCTACTTTTACGTGTGGAGAAAGCATGGTACGGCGAAAACACCGAAAGTTTCTCCTGCATCAGTCGAGATCAAAGAAAGGTGAGAACTGCGACGTTGTAGCCGTCCATCGGCTTCTCTCTGCCTTGCATTGATATCATGCCCGATCAACCAATCGGACCTCAATAGTGGGTTTACCATTCCGTAAGCAATCATAACTGCGAGTAGCCAAGAAGCGCGAAACCTTGATAGGCTCTAGCGCTGAGCGCTTAAATTGTGCACATGTGATAAAAACTAAATGCCCTCTCTCGTGTTTGAATGGGGGTGGTGAATGGCAATTTAAGAAAAAATTCGCAGACATACCTTGTGCATTTTAAAAACTAAATTGGCTTTCCCTCAAGCGAATCTATATTGCGGCGGTGCACGTTGTACAGGCAGCGCTTTTATACGTGTCGAGAAAGCATGACAAGGCAGAAACACTTGAAGTTCTTTGTGCATGATAACAGGAAGGTGAAATCATTCACCATGCAGCCGCACATCCGTTCCTATTTGGCTCACATAGATATTGTGTACAAACAAGCGATCACACTTCAAATGTGTGTTTACAACTGCGTAAGATGTGATAACTTCCTGTAGCAGAGAAGAGTGAAATCTTGACTGGCTCTAGTGTAGTGCGAAGTGCTTAAATTGTGCACGTGCTGTTAAAAAATAAAGCAAAACAAGAAAGCATCTCATGTGCGAAAAAGAGGTGGAAAGCTCACTCTCGTGTTTGAACGGGGGGGGGGGTAAAATCTGTTTAAGAAAACGTTCGCAGCTATACTTTGTGAATTTTACGAATCAAAAAGGCTTTCCCTCAAGTTCACCCGTATTGTGGCGGTGCACTCTCTACAAGCAGCGCATTTGTTTGTATGGAGAAAGCTTGATACGGCAGAAACTCATGAAGTTCCTTGTGCATCAACCACGATAACTGGAAGGTGAAAGCAATCCCCATGCAGCCGTCCATGCGTTCTTCTTCGCCTCGCATGGATATCGTGGCGGATCAATCGATCACACTTCAATTGTGTGTTTACAACTGCGAAAGAGGTGATAACTGCCTGTAGCCGAGAAGCGCGCAATCCTTATAGGCTCTAGCGCTAAGTGCTGAAATTGTGCACGTGCTGTTAAAAACTTAAAGGAAGAAGGAGCCACAGCATGTGTGATGCAATTGGGAAAAGCTTCCTCTCGTGTTTGAATGGGAGCTCTGAATAGATTTTCAAGAGAAAATTCACGGATAATGCCTTGTTTGTTTTATGAAGCAAAATGGCTTTCCCTTCAGTGCACCCATATTGCGATGGTGCACCCTTTACAAGCAGTGATTCACTTGAGAAGAATACAAGAGACGGCAGAAACACCGTGAGTTCATCGTGCATCAGCCATGTCACTGGAAGGTGAAATCCACCGCCATGCAGCCACCCATCTTTTGTTTTTCAGCTCGCATGCATATCCTGCACGATCAAGCGATCACACTTAATTTGTGCATTCACAACATTTTAAGGGATGTTAACTGTGTGTAGCCGAGAAGCGCGAAGTCTTTATAGGCTCTTGCGCTAACTGCTAGAACTGTGCACGTGCTTTTAAGTGCTAAAGAGCAAAGAGGAGGCATCACATGTGTGAAGGAGATGAGAAAAGCTCCCTTTCGTTTTTGAATAATAGTTGGTGAATGGCCTTTTAAGAAAAAAAAATTGCAGATAATGCTCCGTGCATTTTAAGAATCAAAAAGGCTTTTTTCTCAAGCATGCAATTCTTGCGGCGGTGCATTATTTACAGACAGCGCACTTCTACGTGTGTCGAAAGCATGATATTGCAGAAACAACGTGAGATCCTTGTGCATCAGCCAAGATCTTTCAAAAGTAAAAGCCATCACCATGCAGCCACCAAACCTTTCTTCCTTGGATCCCATAGATATTGTGCAAGATCAAACAATCACACCTCATTTTTGCAATCACAACTGCGTAAGGGGTGAAAACCTCGTGTTGCCGAGAAAGGCAAAGTGCTGATAGGCTCTAGCGCTAAGTGCAAAAATTGTACACGTGCATTTAAGAGCTAAAGAGCAAGAGGGATGCATTGCATGTGTGAAAGAGTATGAAGAACTCCCCTTCGTGCTTGAACAGGGGGTGGTGAACGGTCATTTAAAAAAAACTCGTAGATAGTGCTTTGTGAATTTTAGAATAAAAAAACTGGCCCAATAGCCGCATGTTTTCTCTAAAATGTAGTATAAAGACGATATTCTTGCGTCTGCAGAGAGTACACAAAACGTTTATTTGATGTTCTGCGTGAGAAAACTGGTGAATTATATTCTGGAGGCGCTTCGTTAAATTGCCTAGATGCGTACAGATAATGTGAGCGAGCACATCAAGGCACGTGACACATGAGCGCTATCTGGTAGTTATCTTTGAAAACGAAGGATGGCATGCGCACCATTGTTGGAGGCGATAACATGTAGAACGCAAAGCGATAGTTGGGTGCCACCACCATGTTGTCTCAGCAAAGCGTTGAAAACACTTGCCTTTTTGTGCATAGCGTTGCACACTCAGCGCAGCGTGATCAAAGGTACTCTCCTTGCGGTTGCTTCTATATCATTTCTGTATTATGAAAATACAGATAATAAAATATTGACTTCTGGTTACTGGGCCTCAAATATGCGCAATAATTGCTTTTAGTTAAAAATCGCTCAAGTATAAGTGCAGATATTTTAGTAATGTTGTAAATGATGGTGGGCGCTGCGGATGGGGTGGGATTTTGGCCGTTTAGGGTACTGTTTTGGGGGAGAAACAGACATCTAAACCGACAGACAGACAGACAGACAGACAGACAGACAGACAGACAGACAGACAGACAGACAGACAGACAGACAGACCAAAATTTTGGCGTCAAATTCCTTTAACAGAATCCGTCGTCTTTAAAAGGCTTTTCCTCAAGCGCACACTTGTTGCGGCGGTGCATCTTTTACAGGCAGCGCACCTGTACGTGTTTAAAACCATGGACTGCTGAAACACTGCAAGTGCCTTGTGCATCAGCCCAGATCAGTGAAAGGTGAAAACAGTCCCCATGCAGCCCTCCATCTTTTACATTTGCCTCGCATGCATCTTGTCCTGGTCAACCGATTACAGTTCAATTGTGTGTTTACAACAGCGTAAGAGTGATAACTACGTGTAGCCGAGAAGTGCGAAATTTCGATAGGCTCTAGCGCTAAGTACTGAAATTGTGCACGTGCTGTTAAAAACTAAAGGACAGGAAGAAAGAATCGCATGTACGAAAGAGAAGAGAAAAGCTTCTTGTTGTGTTTGAACGGGTGTTCATGAATGCTCCTTTAGGAGAAATGACGCAGATAATGCATTGTGCATTTTGAGAACTGTTGAGACCTCTGTTCAAGCGCACGCTGATTGTGCCTGTGCACCCGTTACAAGCAGAAAACTTGCTACAAGTGACAAAAGCATGCAGAAACACAGAGCATCTGCTATGATCGGAGGAAGGTTGGAACTATTGCTTTGATTGATTGATATGGGGTGGAAGTGGGGGGTAGAACGTCTTAAAACAACCATAATATTCTTCTCAGTTGTTGTATTTCTGCGCTGCTTCGCTCTAAATCTTTTTTACTCCTAATGTGGTTTTCCACTGCCTCCTACTTAGAGGCACTTAGAGTTTAAAGTTTTCAGGAACATGTTTTTTTTCACTGATAGCGCAAGCAAATTTGGCGCAGCTTAGAAATGTCTCGAAGCATTCACATTTTTATAAAGTTTCACTAAAGAAACGCACACCAAAAAAGAAAATTGTGTGTGGTATGTGTTTCTTGACTTGAATAGCGTGTGAATAAGTCAGGGTACTTCTAAAGATTTCCAAGTTGTGCTAAATACACTTGCAGTATGACGAATTACTAACTAGCCCAACGAAAAATTACAAGAAGCAGTGTTGATTGAGGTCAGCTTGGCTAAGTAAAAAATAATGAATGCTCTATTGTTTGCTGATACTAAAATACTAGAAAACGACGGGTAAACATTGCCGATAACTCAAAACTAGGGCTGGCCCCGCCGCGGTGGTCTAGTGGCTAAGGTACTCGGCTGCTGACCCGCAGGGCGCGGGTTCGAATCCCGACTGCGGCGGCTGCATTTCCGATGGAGGCGGAAATGTTGTAGGCCCGTGTGCTCAGATTTGGGTGCACGTTAAAGAACCCCAGGTGGTCTAAATTTCCGGAGCCCTCCACTACGGCGTCTCTCATAATCATATAGTGGTTTTGGGACGTTAAACCCCACATATCAATCAATCAATCAATCAATCAAAACTAGGGCTAGATATGGCTTTCCGCTGTCTTCAACACTTATGCCTTGTCCATTCACTATTGTGTTTAATTATTGAATTGACCAGAAGCGTTTTTCAACAAATATACCTACAGTTGCACATGACGCATCTCAAACGCACCATTTTTTAGGATATTACGAGATAGCTTTTTTTTTCCAAACAAAAATAACGTTGGGTGGTGAAATATCATCTCCTGCACATTGGTGCAACTAGACACAGTGCGGTGTTTGGAAGCTCTTCAAAGTCGAGTTTACACCTACATGCCACGCCTACTATGCAGCTCATCAAGAGCATTCATAAAATTTTGCTGCATGAAATAAAAGGCGCGAAGGCGCACTTTAGTGTGATTTCTTGACATTCTGCCATTTTGGCCTACTCGGCCATCCCGTATTTTTGGGTGCGCGAGTTTCCAGCGCCGTTCCTAGAATGCAAGCTGAATTCGTACTAGGAGTTTGTGGGTGTCTGAAGTGTTGTTTCCGGGAAATGTGTCCAAATTTTTGGCTACCTGTAAAAACGAGAGATTCATAGTATCTTTAGCAAACTCTGTTGTAAGATTGACGTTCATGTAAAATTCATCTCAACATTTTCTGAGTTGTGTGATTTTACACATATATTTATTATCCGCAATGGTGGCGAGTCATTTACTGAGCTCGGACGCTGATCCGATAGTCATGGGTTCGACCCTGCCAGTGGCCGTCTTATTTCAAAAGGTTAGATTCTTGATGTCCCTTTATTGTGTAATTTCAGTGCACGTACACGATATGATGTACGTCTTTTCTGGTGTTTTCCGGTTTACATACATCAGTGCATGTACACCAGAAAACACCAGATGATGAAAACTTCCGAAGTCCTTGTGAAAATGCGAGCAGTTGTGTTTATGTTCTATACCACTAGTATTACCCCATCCCTCCCATTTGTGCATATTACCGTGTATGCGCCGCAAAGTGAACACCCAGCGCTTCTTGGAGCATGCAATGAAGCGACCGCCCGCAGCACTATATACCAGTACACAGCCCCGGCAAAGTGATGATTGGGAGAAGAGAAACGCAGTGGAGGCAGCGCTCTGCAACCTTCTCTACCCTACTTCTCCCACCTCCTCGCGCACATGTGAGCAGGAGGAGGAGGAGCTTTGGACCATGCGTAGTGGGAGAGCAGATGGTTGATCAGATGATGCACTCTTTCATTCTTTTTTTCATAATTGCTGCTTTCTTCCTCTTTATCTCTCTCTCGCTTTATTTTGTTTCTTTTTATCTTCTGTCTATTGTTTTCCTACTGTCTTTCTTTCTCGTTCTCTTTTCTTTGAAGAACAATAAAGCGATGTCCGAAAATTCTGAGTCGTGCACTTGGCACAAGCCAGATAGGTAAACATAACTGCCGCCGCAGGAAGACCACAAGGACACGCGGGCGCCAGCGCTATCACACACACGCGCACACACACACTGGCGTTTCATTGATTTTGATAGAACAGAGCATCCTAGATGGTCGAAAAAGTTTGGCACTTTTTTGAAACCATAGGCAGCTTCTTTTATTTCTTTGCCGTTTCACTAGGCGCCGAAGTCCACAGTTGCAATACAAAGTATCAGAATCTTTTCTTGATGATATATTTGTAAAGACACGAGCTGTTCATATCCCATTTGAAGCATTTAGTGCATGCATTAAGTCTGCTTTAGAACAATCAGCAGGATGACCTCTGAGATTAGTTCGAGCGAAGTGACTCACAAGATCACGGAAGCAGCTATACCCTAGGCCAGGTGTTAATTATTTGGTCTGCGTGTACATTCTATTGAGCTGCTAGGCCGGTATGTGCCCCCTTTGTTGTTTTTATCGATTCCTGGTCGCCTAGCCCAAGCAGCCGGCTAATTAGTCATTTTGCAGGGCTGTACACTTAGCTATTAAGGCGAGGACATGCTAATACTAATCTCATTAAGGTGAGTAGTGGTAGGATCAAGGTAATTACGCCACATGATAACAAGGCCATGCTATTGGAGCCATGTAAAGGTTTTAGCACGCTTACTAATGTGTACTTGCCGACGTCAAAGTGAACCACTGTAATTAATGTGACATATTGTTGAGCACGCTAAGTAAAAACCTGCTATTTAGACATTACTAATAAGATATTAAATACTAAATTCATGTTGCTTAGAAGTACCGTGCAAATCGGGATTACATTAAGTTGCTATGTGGCCTTGCTGAACGCATCCGAGATATTCATTTCAATTTTATTTGAAACTCTATCCACCAAGATAAAAATGCTCTGTGTTATAATGATTAATCCCTAGCTAATTCGTATTATGAAAATTGAACAGCTTATGCGGAATTTTCGTCTAAGAAGACGAAACAGATGAGCAGATGGCTGGCTCAAAAATGGGGAAGAAGCTAGGATATCACGTGCTCCTTTATGGTTCCCGACTTGCACAAGTAGTGCAAGCTGACCAAAAACTTGATATGCAAAGCAGCTGCTGTTTAGCGCCCAATTCATGAAAAATTTGACAGTTATATCGCCAGCATGGCAGTCACGAATTGAACGAGGGCCTTCTTAGAATCAACGAGTTTGTACCTGAAATCACGCGTCAATCAATTCGATTGACAGACGTCCACGGCAAAGATCGGGTCCACCCCCCCCCCCCGTTTGCTTTCAAAGACAAGCAGTACTCAGCCGCCACGCAAGGGAGCGACATGATTCATTTATCAGCTTCATCGCGCACACTAAGCACACACGAAGTATACATCCCGTGGCTACGAGGTCACGCATTCAATGTCACCCCGCTCACTTCGCATAAACTCACAGCCACTTTGCCACCATGATGTTAGTGCCCCTAATCTTTAGTTGAAGCACTTTTTTTTTAAAACAGAAAATCCCCTTCAATAGAAACTTATAAAAAGGCACTCTTTTCTACTGAGAATATGGTCGCGCATCCTCAAATAACTTTTTGCCGGTGTGTTCCTCTCCCATAAATACCACAAATCTATATCACGGTTCAAATCTACATGATCCACTATTGCCCGTTGTGAGGAGTATTGTTTGTATTCAAATTTATATTGAATTTTTTTCAATTACCAAACAAAACTGGAAGGTCGCCAAGGCTAAAAGCACTGAGAATGACTTGACAAAGGCCCTGGTGATATTTACATACACGTGGCAGTAGCTCGGAAATCGTCAATGTATATAACGTATTTATTGTTGTGTCCAGTTGAACAATATCAATGTAAACATGGACCACTAGCGGAATAACTATTCTGCCTTGTGGTGCACCACAAGTGAGGGGTGAAAGTTACGCCAATTTTCAATATTGCAAACACTGTGACGCTTATTGCTAAAATAAGATGGAATTAAAGATTTGCCAACTCCAGAAATGCTCTTTTCATTTCAATTTGTCCAACAATATAATATGATAAATTGAGTCAAATGACATACTGAATTTGAGAAAGGTAATAAGCGCGAACTTATTTTGTTCAAAATTGTAAGTACAGCTTCTAATATAGTCAACAATGCAGTCATGCGGACAAGAATAATTTTCTAAGCATTTAAGGATGCCAGGAACGCCTGTAGTTAATATTATTGTTGCCGTTGCCACCCTTAAAGATGACTGATACTCGAGCTTTTTTCACGGCTTCTGAAAAAAAAAACACCATGTTCAAGAACTAAGTTGATTGTATAGGTTAGTACATCACCACGTAAATAGAATACATTTTGTATCGGTGTAATCTGGAAGTCATGGCATCAAGCGACTTCATCATTATCATCATCATCATCAGCCTGACTACGTCCACTGCGGGACAAAGGCCTCTCCCATGTTCCGCCAGTTAACCCGGTCCTGTGCTTGCTGCTGCCAATTTATACCCGCAAACTTCTTAATCTCATCTGCCCACCTAACCTTCTGTCTCCCCCTAACCAGCTACCCTTCGCTAGGAATCCAGTTAGTTACCCTTACTGACCAGCGGTTACATGCCCGGCCCATGCCCGGCCCATGTCTATTTCCTCTTCTTTATTTCAACTATGATATCCTTAACCCCCGTTTGCCCCCTAATCCACTCTGCTCTCTTCTTGTCTCTTAAGGTTACACCTACCATTTCTCGTTCCATTGCTCGCTGCGTCGTCCTCAATTTAAGCTGAACCATCTTTGTAAGTCTCCAGGTTTCTGCTTCGTAGCTAAGTACCGGCAAGATACAGCTGTTATATACCTTCCTCTTGAGGGATAGTGGCAATCTACCTGTCATAAATTGAGAGTGCTTGCCAAATGTGCTCCACCCCATTCCTACTCTTCTAGTTACTTCAATCTCGTGGTTCGGCTCTGCAGTTATTACCTGCCCTAAGTAGACATAGTCTTTTACAACTTCAAGTGCACTATTACTTATCTCGACGCGCTGCTCCTTTCTGCGGTTGTTGTACATTACTTTCGTTTTCTGCAAATAATATTAAGACCCACCTTTCTGCTCTCCTTGTCTAACTCCGTAATCATGAGTTGCAATTCGTCCAGCGACTTACTATTATTTAAATGCTTGATAAATTCGCATACTTCTCTTTCGTTCGATGGGTCAAGAAAGATACTTTGCCTCACATTACTGCATTGGACTCATCAAAACATTTTTTTTGGGCATGAATTTGCTCGTAAAACTAATGCAAATCAATTCAAATGTACGGTATAACAATATTTTGTAATATAATTATCATATTCTTTGTGTTTTTGTCAGTGTCCTGCTTCATCACATGGGCGTAATGTTATCACTAGACTTGAAGAGCAGTTAGTTCTCCCGGGCAAAAAGCGCTCTCTTCTGGGTTGTCATTGGTGTTCTCTTGTTCTTGGCATCTATAAAAACCTCAAAAGTGTTGCAGTTTCGTTTATGCCAAGCCAGTTCGATTCACTCCTTTTTCGTTACAGATAGGTTAAATGCACTCCTCAACTTCATGTGTATTTATTTAATTGGACCATCCTGCAGCAAACGGAGAACATTACACTGTAGCGCTAAACTGGAAAAAACCAGTAGGAAGGTCAGTCTCTTACTCCTAATCTAGTTTTGTCATTAAACAACATGTGATCTGGCAAGTGCCAGCAGGACCTGCAAAAACGTAATTGTGGAACGTGAACACAACAACAAAGCAACAGGACACAAACTAAACATTTTGAATGAGACCTCAATGGTTTTATTTTGTATCAATTTGCTGGCGCAGTGCTCAATTTATAATCGTGGCTCAGTTTGAGAGGAAGAGTTGGAGTATTTGATTCATTTTGATTAAAAACTAGCTTTCTGAGCTAATCTTCCAATAAAAATTGCCCAATTTTCAGTAAAAGTTTTCTAGCAGTCCAAGATGCTCAAGCGTCGTCTACGTTTCCGGGAACTTAAGCTTCATTTCGGTTTCTCCAGTTTGCTCGTTAAAAAACGCTTTTCATTCACCAGAAACTTTTGATATATGCGAAAGTAGCACCACGAGAGTGCCGCGTGTACACCCTTGCTGTCTTCGAGACAGATAGAGAGACAGACAGACTGACTGACAGACAGACAGACAGACAGACAGACAGGCAGGCAGGCAGGCGGACGGATGGACGGACGGACGGACGTACAGACAGACAGACAGACAGACAGACAGACAGAAAGACAGACAGACAGACAGACAGACAGAAAGACAGACAGACGAACAGATGGACGGACGGACGGATGGACAGACAGACAGACAGACAGACAGACAGACAGACAGACAGACAGACATACACAGAAGGACGGACGGAGGACTTTGCTTGATTCTGAGAAGTTTTCGTGGAACCGTTATTGGGGACCTGTGGAAATCGCTGGCCGCGTCAAAGTCGGGACTGAGACACCGCGATGTCCCACCCATGCTGGGCTCTCTGGCTTGACAGGAGTTACGCTTGGAGCAACGAGCTCCAGAGGGCCTCTTCCTACTTAGCATTGATTGATAAAGAGCCATTAGATAATGCGGGGCATTGCCGAAACACGTGCTATAAGGAACAATTAGTTTCATGGCAGTCCCGACAACTTGAATCAGTGTCTGTTGAGACACGACTGAGATATCTCCGTGAAAGGAATGAGCTCATCTAGCGCATTCTAAATGTGACTGACTGAGACCTAGAAAATTTCAGGTGACGAAGAAGATAGGCCATTCTACTGAGGCGATAATGGGAGATGATTTCATTGAAAGCAAAGAGTCAATCACCATGCTCAATTTCCTCCTATCTTCATAAGGCCTTGATGCCACCACAGTGCATAAGGCTTCGCGCAAGGTGATAGGCAAGTGGAAACGTTTTGTGCGGCAGGCAGAACAAAAGAACTTGCCCTAAACAGGACAAACGCCCACCATTACACCTCTAGGAGCGACGTGTTCACTTGGCAAAAAGATAGCGCGACAATCGCGCTGACATCGCTGCACTGTTGAAATGTTACCTGAGTGGCGCCGCTGACGTTGACGCATATGGTGTTCCGTCTAAAGACACCGGAAATGCGAATTCTACATGCGAATTTAGTGCTGGGTGTGTTCTTGTGGCCCTTTTTTATCCGCGCTGCTATCACGTGCTTCCCACTGTTATCATGCCATGGTCGCCGTAAAGCAAGCTCGTGGCAAAATCGTCTGCCTGAATTGCTCAGTAATCCTGCATAAAAACTAAGAACAGCACTTCGGCAGCATTCTCTACAAAAGGAATTAGCCGTAAAATAGAGACAATAATAGGGACGTACAGTCAAGCGGAAGGAATACTTGCAAAATCGTGACACATTTTGACAGCAGACCCATACCTTTGCCAATTTTCGGAACGCGGTCTCTGTGGCAACGAAAAAGGGGTAAAAATGTCTGTTTCAGGAAGCCTATTTGAGATTACTGTTTTTTGTTGAATTTCTATGGCAGATCGTGAGTGCTGGGCTAGGTTGCGAATAGAGCGCACAGATCCGAGCGGGATCGCTCTCACCAAATCTGCGATTGCAACGCGCGCGTCTCGCCGGTAGCTGTTGGTTAGCGGAAATCTAGCGAGGGAGCATGAGAGGGTGCGAGGGAGTGCAAAGCGCTTTCCGGACTTCCGTCGGTGATTGGATAAGAGATGGGCGCACAGAACATGCCACTGAACTTCCGGTCAATTCCGCAGATTTCGGCAGACGTAGAATACTTGCTTCACGGAGCAATCCGTAATATGCGGTTGCTCTCAATCTGCTATTGGAACACACAGTTCACGCTGTCAATCCGCCATAGGAATGTGACTGCTTCACTCAGAGCCGAAAACGTGGATCTTGATCTGCCATCGTAGTTCAACCTTTGCTTGTGGCTGGGAGTGTATTGACATGTTTTTCACACTGAGTGGGCTTTTTTAACAGCAAAAAATGAGCACGCAATTAGTACCTAGCTGAAAGTAGCACCGACATATGTCGTTTCATTATGCGCCCATACGACCCAATGGAAGTTCGACAATTAGGTGAGTACTTTGTGAGTTACCAAGATACTGAAGGCTAATAATTAGGAGTCATCAGCAAAAAAAAAACTAGTAGTGGCTACTACAGTGTACTACGAACAACATGCACTAACTTAATAAAGTATTTGTGGTGCAACTCCGACAAGGAAAGAAAAGGAGGGGACAGAACAAGGCACCACTCCTGCCACTAATTTTTTATTCAAAATCCGCTCTTCAAATATACATCCTTGGCCCCGTTACGATTTCAGTGCATTGATGAATTCAAGAACAGCATTTCTTCCTATGATAAGACTAGCGACAGTGAGCTGACAAAGTTATCGCCTTCGATGATTATGGTGTTTGTTTCGATGATTTCGTTAGCACACTTATCTTCGTGTCGGCTGATTATGAAACATCTTGAATACATAGGTG
This sequence comes from Rhipicephalus annulatus, assembly GCA_013436015.1. Lineage (NCBI taxonomy): Eukaryota > Metazoa > Arthropoda > Arachnida > Ixodida > Ixodidae > Rhipicephalus > Rhipicephalus annulatus. The sequence continues at coordinate 43,342 of WOVY01006465.1, forward strand.
AACAACCACAATTAGTGCAATGTGTGGACAATATGTATCCGCGACGTATCATATTCAGCCGGCACGAAGATAAGTGTACTCGCAACATCATCGAAGCAAGGACCATAATCATAGATGGGGATAACTGTGTCAGCTCACCGTCGTTCACGTTATCACAAGAAGAAATGCTGTTCTCGAATTCGTCAATGCAATGAAAATGTCACAAGGGCAAGGATGCATAAATTAAGAGCAAATTTCGAATAAAAATTAGTTGCTAGACTGGCGTCCTGTCTTGTCTCCTTTTTTTTTCCTTGTCGAAGTTGTGCCACAAATACTTTTTAAGCTATGGATTTTGAACTCGCTTAGAAGCCAACACTCTTAACATGCACTAAGTTTGCTTTGTATGACTTGGTTTCTCTTTCTGCTGCGAGATGAATGGGACACACTGTATATTCATTGACATTTGCGCACCTATGTAAGCAGCTTATCCTGTGATATCCTCTCATTTTAATTTTGTGCTCACTACGAACAACTGGTTTACTGCACAATAACAATACAATAAGAACGAAGACGTGTGCTAGACTTATCTCAAAAGCTTAGCACGTCCTAGGTTAATTACGTTAACAAGCGTCAGAAAACATAGTGATACATATCATTGCTTTAGAATAGGAGCTTCCGAAAGCCTTAAATCTTGATCAATTCATTCGATGAACAGAAAAAAAATTATCGCAATAGCTGGTAACATCTGCAAGTTTTGTCAACTGATACATAAAGAAAAATTCAGATCAACACACGCTGACACAAATATTGTTCATTAATTATGCCGAAAGATATCATATCGTTAAAGTGAGATGCCTTTATTAACAGGAGATGACGAATACGAGAGTACAGGGATCTGGCCGATCAGCGCTCGTGCAACCCTCGTTCTCCTCTTCTCCCACGCGCCCCCTCAGTATCGTAGCAATTTCCCCTTTTCAGACGATGTCCACCGGGCAATTTAGGCTTCGTTGCGATGATGATAGCGTTTTAGACGGGCAACATGAACGACGTTGGTCTTGCTTTAGCGGCGGCCAGTTGACAACAGCTGAGATATCACGTACGTGACATCGCTGAGACGTTCCAGGACACCAAACGGACTGGTGTAGTTGGTTAGAAACTTTTTGGCAGAGGCCACGCTTACGAAGCGGCGTCCAAAGCCACACCAAATCCTCTTTCTCAAACAATACGTGCCGGTGAATTCCCTCGTAATGGTTCTTGTATTGTTTCTGTGAGACGAAAGTTCGAATACAGGCGATGCGCCGGGCCTCTTCTGCGCGGCAAATGGTTTCGCCGAGAGAAGGTTGATCAGTCTCGGAAAAAGGAAGGATAGTGTCAAGAGCTGTGGGGTTGGCGTGCGTAGAGCAGATAAAATGGACTGTATCTCGTTCTTTTGTGCTGTGCTGTGTTGTAGGCGAAAGTCATAAATGGCAAAATCGCGTCCTATGTTTTGTGTCCAGAATCAACATATATGGAAATCATGTTGACGAAAGTCCTATTAGTTCGTTCCGTCAAACCATTAGCCTGCGGGTAATACGAGGTAGTGTGACGAAAATGGCACGAAGCAAGACGAAGGAGGTCTTCAACTACATCGGCAATAAATTGCAGCCCGCGATCACTGATGATGACACGGGATACCCAGGCGTAATATAACGTGTGACAGCACGAAGTGTGTAACTTGAGTGGCCGTTGCCGCGGGAATCGCCGCAGCTTCGGCGTAACGTGTGAGGTGGTCAACGCCCACAATTATCCATCGGTTGTCGTTCGTTGGTTGCGGAAAAGGGCCGAGCAGGTCGATACCTACGACGTCAAATGGTGAACTCGGGGGTGCTATGGGATGAAGTAGTCCGGCTGGCGGAGTTATAGGACGCTTGCGGCGTTGACATCGCTCACAGCTCGCAGCGTTTGCAGTCACACTTTTACGCATCTTCGGCCAGAAGAAGCGTTTTTGCGTGCGATATAATGTCCTAGAAAAACCCATATGGCCAGATGTTGGGTGGTCGTGCATTGCTCGAAGTACGTGTTGTCGTAGACTTGTAGGCACAACTAGAAGTAGGTGAGGGCCTACGCCAGAATAATTCTTTTTGTAAAGAACGCCATCCTTTACGACTAAACCGCGTTGACCATTCGTTCCGGAAATAAAGAAAGACGCGAGACTGTTGTCATTGCGTTACTCGGCACGAAACGTTGTTAGGTCAGGAAACGGAGTATTCACTAGAGCCAAATATTTATCAAAGTTGTCAGCGTCACACTCGGTTGTCGGAAGGGGAAGTCGTGAAAGGCAATCGGCGTCGGCATGACGACGACCGCTCTTGTAACAGACTTGAAAGTCGTGTTCTTGCAATTGTAACGCCCAACGACCAAGACGACCAGATGGGTCCCGTAGTCCCGTGAGCCAACATAAAGAATGGTGGTCCGTGACAATCGAGAATCTGCGTCCATAGATATAAGGGCGAAACTTGTGCACGGCGAATAGGACCGAGAGACATTCCTGCTCCATGACAGTATAGTTTCGCTCCGGTTTACATAAACAGCGACTGGCATAGGCGACGACGTGTTCAGCAGCTCCGTGGCGTTGGACCAAGACGGCTCCAATACCTACACCACTGACGTCGATATGAACTTCTGTGGCAGCAGATGGGCCATAGTGGTGAAGTACGGGCCCTGACGTAAGAACAAACCTGAGTTGCGAAAAAGACGACTCGCATTCTGCTGACCACCGAAAAGGTGCGTTCTTCTTGAGTAGAGACGTCAAAGGGTAAGCGAGGTCGGCGGACCTGGGCACGAAGCGACGGAAGTACGAGCATAGGCCCTAAAAGCTTCACAACTCTCGTACCGACTGAGGTTGTTTGAAGCTGCTGACTGCAGCGACTTTCTGGGGGTCGGGTCGAACGCCATGCTTCTCCACCAGGTGACCGAGAACAAGAGTCTCACGGCTGCCAATGTAACACTTTTAGAGTTCAGGTTGAGCTTAGCTCTCTCAAGGCAGGTGAGAACAATGTCTAGACAATGGTTGTGTTCATCAAATGTACGGCCAAAAATTATAATGTCATCCAAGTAGCAAAGACAAACTTCCCACGTTAGTCCACGTAACACAGAGTCCATGAAGCGCTCAAACGTGGCTGGAGCGTTGCATAGGCCAAACGGCATTACATTAAATTCAAATAGACCATCTGGGGTTATGAAGGTCGTTTTCTCTTTGTCATTCGGGTGCAGGGGGATTTGCCAATAACCAGTTCTCAAATCCACGGAGGAAAAAAACGATGCCGAATGTAAACAATCGATGACTCATCAATCCTGGGAAGCGGGTAGACATCCTTTTAAGTAACAGAGTTGAGCCGTCTGTAATCCACGCAAAATCGCCATGTACCATCCTTCTTTCGGACAATAATCACAGAGGCAGCGCAAGGGCTACACGACTCTTGGATGACCCTTTTCTTTAACATCTCTTCTACCTGTTGAGTAATGACCTTGCGCTCCGCAGATGAGACACGGTATGGTTTCTGCTGGATAGGGTGAGCGGATCCTGTGTCAATCCCATGACGAGTACGCGACTCGGGTACACCTATTTGCTCTTCTTTCTGCGCTAAGTCAAATATAGTAGCGTGCTTCGCAAGGACTTCGACCAAAGCTTGACGTTTTTCTGATGATAGCGACTTCTTTGCCATACTTAGAAAGTTGGCTTCTGTATGGTACGTTGCATGAATAGGATCTACTCTCTCGTCGCTAGAAGATGCAATAAAACTGGTCGCATTTTGTTTGAAGAGGGCGAGTCGCATTCCGCAGGGTAGCATAAGAGGTTCATTTGAATAGTTAGACACCCATAAGGCCGATCGCCTATCACAGATCGACAGAACACAATGTGGAACGAGCACATTTTTCTTGGTGCAATTGAGATTAATGGGCTTCACAAGAACATCAAACTTTCCAGCGTTTGAGGTAGAGGCGTCAACGCGTACGGTCTTCATCGAGTTAGGCGGCAAGACAACATCCTCAATGACGGTGATAGATCCTTGACACAAACTAGGATCGTCAGTAAATGCCGATAGCATAATCTCGCCAGCACCGCAATCTATAGTAGCTCCGCACACGCGTAGAAAATGGATCCCCAAGATGATGTCATGGGTGTAGCTGGTCAGGACAGCAAGTTCAGCCTCGGAGACCTTGTCACCCAAAGCGACACTAACAACACACACACACCGATCGGGCACAGTGTTTCCCCGCGCACTGCACGAAATGATGCACAACTGTCCCAGCGAAACATCTCTTTATGTCCTAGCCACAATTTGAAGTTAAGACTCATCACTGAACCAGCTGCTCTAGTATCTATCAAAGCCATCGTAGGAAGTCCATCAATAAACACGGGGACCTTTTTTGCGTCATAAAACCGGGTGGATTAATAGGCGGATGTAGTGAAAAATGTTCTGCGACCTCACCTTCATTGGCCGCACCACCTAGTTTCCCGGAGGAGGGGAGGTGACGCGTCGACCAGGAGATGGGGAACGGAACTGGCGTGTTGTGGGGGGCGTCAAGCTTCGCACCGAGGAAGGCGAGTCGTTGCGTAAATTCCGGTGGAAATTGCGTCCTACATGTGTATCACTGTGGGTCGTTTGCTGGAAGCCGTCCTCAACGTACACGTCCCGCATTGAACGCATACCACCGCGCCAGTGGTTTTGTCGAGAATAAGCTGATGATCCCTCGTAGTAGCGCTGCTGGGGCCGACGTTTTTGACCACAGCATCGAGCCACGTGTCCACGGAAACCGCATTTATAGCACACAGGGGCCTCACGCACGTCGCCAAACCTTCCACAAGGCGCCATGTGCTCATGATCGTCCCACGAAGACGCCATTGTAGGTGGTTGGCGGGAGGCGTTCTGGAAACCTCGGCGATAATGTAAGTTGTCGGTTGGGGGCTCTGGTGCTCTTCATTGGGGCACATCATAGAGCGTGGCATCAACCGCAGCACACATTGCGTCGTATGGCGGGGAGGTGTTGATAGCAGCTGCTCTCGGCGGGTTGACAGCATCACGTCGTCCAAGTTCTTCGCGTACGATTTGCCTGATCATTGAGGCAAGATGACAGGCGGTTGTTGGAGGGACGTCGACACTTGCAACGGTGGGGACGTTGGCAAGTCTACCGAATTTGGGAGTGATGCGCCTAGCCTTAAGGGTCTCAAACGTGCGGCAGTGATGTATTACGTCCTCTACAGACGCCAAGGTGTCCTTGCCGATGAGAAAATTGTAGACATCCTCAGCAACCCTTTGAGGAGATGCCCTACCTTGTCATCTTCTTTCATGCGTGGGTCTACAGACTTGCACGATTTCAGGATCTCTTCAATGTACGTTGTGCATGTTTTACCGGGGACTTGAGCACGCTGCATCAAAGTGTGCTCAGCGCGATTCTTCTTCATCAATCGGTCCCCAAAGCAGCTCACTATTTCTTTCTCAAACGCTTTCCAAGTCGGTATTGTTTCTTCGTGTTTTTCAAACCACACCAGCGCCATCCCTTGAAGAAACAATCTGACGTCGGACAACCAGGAGGCCGCATCCCAACAATTGTATTTACTCACACGGTTGAAATGTTTCAGCCATTCGTCGACGTCTTCTCCGACCCTCCCAGAGAAGCTTCGTGGTACGATGCGTCGGGGCCACGTAGCGCCAGACGAAGAGTTTGTGGTGTCGCCGTCAGTAATCGGATCCATAGAGAGCGGTGGTAGACCAGCCAGTCGGCGGCTTCGGCGTAGTTCTTGAGGTAGCGCTTCCGTGATCGTTCGCCTGGGATCGTTCCCGTGTACCCAGCACCTCCACCAATCTGTTTACGGTGAGATGCATTTATTTACAGGAGATGGCGAATGCGAGAGTCCAGGGATCTGACCGATCACTGCTCGTGTCACCCTCATTCTCCTCTTCTTCCACGCGCCCCCTCAGTATCGTAGCAATATTGTTACTACTAGCTCATACACTCTTATAACAAACCACAAGTGTCTCATAAAAACATGGTTTAAAATTAGAATAAAAATCTTAACGCTTGTTTATAATTTGTCGCCTGCGTAGATTTGTAGGGTAAGCTTAGAAGAAAATTAAGCAATTTCTGCACATATTAGGAGGCAGATGCACAACCCTTTTACACTTTAGGTGCGCTTCAGGGAGCCATCCTGTCGTAAGCTGTCGTAACTTCGCCTAACGCGGGCAGAGGCACGCCTAGCTAGCATAATCAGCTGTAGCAATTTAGCGTGCACTGGCGCCAAAGAGAAGTCTTCTTCCTTTTTGTTATTCAAGTGCCTTAGTGGTGAATTTTTTGCAAATCGTCATCCTTTGGTTTTTCGAGACGCAAATAAAACTACATATATCACAGACAACTGCATACATCACAGCGTTGCGAGTTTGTTGCATACTGAGAGGCTCCGCTCAAAAATTAGTTCAATTATCTGTGCGAATCGTGCACCATTTACGTCAGGTTATACACCTGAGGAAAACCGGCATTTCCACCGTGGTGCCTGACCCTTCGAAAAATACGTCCTACATTACCAGCAATGCAAAAAAATCCAATTTGCCTTCATTAGCCCTAAAACTATTGAGCCTGCTCCTCTTGCACGGAATGTAGTGAGATCACCCAAATATATACACGGATGGTTGAACCGGAGCCTCTAGTTTTGGCGGTTCAATGGTATTACGAACTCGAAGAATAACCCTGAAAACTGCACGGAATGTAGTGTGACCACGCTAGTATATACACCGATGGTTGAACCGGAGCCTCTAGTTTTGACGGTTTAATGGTACTACGAACTCGAAGAATAACCCTGCAAATCAAGCAGCCACATATCACTACGTCTACGGCGGCAGACCTTAAGGGCTTTGCGTGGGGCCCTAGAGTACATTGTTACCCATACACCGAGTGAATAGACTTTTAAACCAAGTAGCCAATGTTTCGACAGCTAACGCACGAATTTGGCAAGCTTATTGACTATGTCAGAGAAACAGGACAAGAGGTCAATTTTCAGTGGATACTTCGTCATTGTGGGATCAGTGGTAATGATTCCACAGACGCGGGTTACACAGCCCACCGAGAAGCGCACACTATTCCAATTTCTCTGTCAAAGACAGACGCTGCAAGGCAACTTCGTCAACCGTCACGTAGTCTCTCTGGTGGAGTGGAACACACCAAGCACAAGACATCCAACACCCCACCAAATAAACCTTCAATTGGAACTTCAACCTCCATCCGGACTTCAAAGACGTGAAACTTCGCTTTTTGTCGACTTTGCTTGGAAGTTGCCTCCACGTAAGCATATACAACCCTCATTGAAGTGACCGATAGTGTGGAATGTGACATCTGCGGCACCGAAGAAGACATAGACCATCTACTATGCCGTTGCCCTCTATTTGCCTCTGAGAGGCAAAACCTTTCTGACCCGTTGCGACAATTGGACGATCAGCCACTCTTTATGAAGGTGCTGCTGGAGCACCGTTCTCGTCTTTGATCCACTCAAAATACAGTCAAAGTCCTTTGGCGTTTTGAATGAGTACGAGCTAATGTGAACGCCTTTAAGTTTGAGTAGTAGCCCAGCTGAATACACGTGAACTCATTGACTCACATTTTTCTTCTTTTTCTTCACCTTCCTTTTCCCCGTGTGCTCAGTTTTGGGTGCACGTCGAAGAACCCCAGGCGGTCGAAATTTCTGGAGCCCTCCAATACGGCGTCTTTCATAAGCATATGGCAGTTTTGGGACGTTAAATGCCACACATCATCATCACTTTGCTTTCCCTCTCATCTATTTACTCCCCTTTCTCATTCCCCAGGGATAAGGTAGCAAATCGGGCATGTTTCTGGTTAGCCTCTCTGCCTTCTCTCGGGTTGTTCTTCCTTCCTCCTGCCGAATTCCCGAAGAACCAGAGTCATATTGTGGTGCAAAAAAAAACATACAATTCACAAGCTTGTTGAAGCTTGCACATTACGATAATCAATAACAGATTCGATACCTTCGTGTTGAAATGGAATTTTCTTTTGTAGTTTTGAGCACGCGCTTGTGATTTTTTGTGTTTTTGGCCTCCACATTCTTCGTGTTTTCAATAAATTTCAGTTGTTTGAATGCATTCGTGCTGTAACCTTCTCTCTTTGTGCACGTTTTTTTCGTCACATCTTTATAATATAAAATTGTTGGCCCAGTGAGATGGTTCGGAGGGCTTGATAATAAATCGGGGAAACTGCTTCGTCGTCGTAAAGAAGACAAGTGGAAGCAGCTAGCCAAGGCGACGGAGGGAGAACGAGCCGCACTCATTGAGAAGCGCAACCGTACACAGAACCAAGCTTCGCAACAACATTGAATATACCTCTCGCCAGGAACACCTAGGCAGAAGAGATTGACGCCCAGCCATATTTTTTGTTTAAAAATTATTACTCATGGCGTATAACTGTTTCATTTTTATGAGCGATGCGATACAAAAATAGCCCTGTGCACTAGGTTTAAACCGATCTCGATGATGCGTAATATTGTTTTCTCTGTAGTTGTGTAAGCTGATTCCTGGCATGAGCACTTGTAGATTTTCATCTGCATGATGAATGTAGTTGGTTTATTATTTTTTGATGCTGTATTGATACTATTCTCCTGTGCTATATGGAATGTTTCTGTATCACATGACACCCTCCTTGTTATAACCCCAAGCATGGGATTGGCTGAGTGAGGTCTATGAGTATAAAAGAAAATTATGGACCATAGTCCTGAAGGTAATGCTGCTGCGTTGCGAAGCAGCAGGGGTGAGCACGGTTTTGACCCGGTTGTAACCGGCATCAACGCAAGAGCTAGAAGAACGGTCTGGAGCGATATTTGGTGTAGCGTTTACTAGACTAAACATTTGTTAGAAAAGTGAAGACATGCGAGGTGGTTTGGGTTTCGTGTTTCATCCCAGATAAAGACTGTTCCTTCAATGTGCGCTTGAACGTTGCGAGTGGTAGAGAGGGTGAAGCGAGAGACATGACTCGCGGTGAGCGGTGACATGCCAGAGAGAGAGTGGCGTCAACGCGCGCACACTTCGAGAGAAGGCGCTACCTACTTGGCACCACCCCGAAAGCCGAAGCCACGGGAGCGTGGTGTGGATGGAGGGACAACGTTGCAGAGGCTGGTCAAAGAGCTGCTTTGCATCTAATAACTGGTTGCCAGCGCTAAGTTGCTGTAGCGTTCACACAGAGATAATGCGATGAACGTTTTGAGGCACTAAGCTAGCCTAGCCATTTATGAACCTAACTATGACAACTACTTCTGAGTCTTGTTTTTAACTGAGGTTTCGGCATTACCAAACACATGTGTCAATATTGTTGATTGGGTAAGTTGGTGATCCATGATTGTTTTGAAGTGAGAGGGCACTTATTAGACGCGGACAAAAAGACAGGGTAAGTGCTTGTCCCTGTCTTTCTGTCCGCGTCTAAGTAGTGCGCACTCACTTCCAAACAAACAACATGTGTCTTTATATAATCTTTCAGTGGGTGAAAACGTAAGAAAGCGAGATAGCTTTCTTTTGCGATGAAGTACATTTCCCTTTATATACATACCTAGCTCGGTGATTCACACCCTAAATTCAGCAATCAGCACTTTCACGGCATAACGCAAAGTACCTTGACCTGTCTCTCTGCAGTAAATCAGTATATTAGGAGCATACATTTGGCCCATGATGTTGAACGTGCCTTCAACCGTTTTCACTCCATCATGCTGGTTGAGAGGGAAAGGGGAACAGTTTTTATTTATCTAATGCCTACAGCATCTATACAGACATTACAGTGGAAGGAAGAAGTGCGGAAAAAGAGCAAACATGAAAATCAAACATTTATGTACGTATGCAAAAACAGGATATCCAATGCAATGGGAAGAATAATTACAGCAAACTGCATCAGTGGTCAATGACACTAGGGATGCACTAAAAGAAAATGTCTTTTACAATTAAGATCCGGAATAGGTCAAGCTGAATGCGAAGTGTACGCACATTTTATGGCTTAGGGGTCAAATGACTCAATCATTTTTATTGAAAATAACATCGCACCAATGGATTAAAATTTTATAAATATGAAAGTAAGGTGTGTACACTGACTGATTGTTCACAAAAAATAGTTGCTGAAGGACGATGTATTACGTGTATTTTCTCTTATCTTTGCGTACTGATGTGTATAGTGAGTCCGCCATGTTGTAGAGCCATCTACTAAACTTTTCCTAGCCTTTTTTTGGTCTCAGCTGCCAAAGAGTCCTTGACGCAGCAAGCATATTCCAGCACTAGTCCCACCTGTGATCTTTAGAGTACGTTTCTGGTTAACCCCGAGATGCCCACGAACAGTTAACCTTCAGAAAATCAGCGAGAAAACGCTTTACTGTTCTTACTCTCCTTGTACAGTTCATTGAATATACATGAATGAAAATTAGTTTGAGGCATAACCTATTGAGTACTGATTGCAGATCATAATTGATATTCTATATAGTGTAAATCACTGCACCTTCTTCATAACAAGCGAAATCTGCAATAGCTGCTTATCGAGACAGCTCTAGTAGCTTTTAGGAGCGTTATTGATGTATCATATTCAATGTACGAACTGTGGTACGGGGGGCTTTACAGTGGTAAATATAGAAGTGCGCGTGTATTTAATCGTGAAAATCTCAAACAACAAGCTATAGCTCTATTGCAAAAACAGCGTGATGCAAATATGTTTTTTGGCACTGGTACACGCTGGAGACGATGGTACACGCTTGTAATCACTGGCCCTTCGCTGGGCGCACAGGGAAAAAGCTGTGTCGCACTGGTAGGAGCGCTGGCTCAACCGCTGTGATGCTGGTGCGCACTGCGAAGCGCTGGAAGCGCTGGAGTTTTCACTGGCAAGCGCTAGTGAATACTGGAGCACGCACTGTTTCTACCAGCGCAGCTACAGCGTGCATGTTATTGTAGCATGTGCCGTGGTTTGTTTCGGTGTCGTTGATTATAAAACGTTTGATTCGACGGCAGGGAGAGATGCTACCCTAACAGATAACAAGCATACGTAATTTTTTAACAGACACCGAGAATACGTAAGCGGTCTTACCCAGTACCCGGCCAGGCGAGCATTAATCCTGTCATGCCAGCCGCGTTCTTATAGATATGTTACCGGCGCTTTTTGCTTCGTGTACACACAACTCTAAAGTGTGAGAATAACTGTAAAGTATAGCTTAGACATCCATGAACCTAAGATAACTATTTTTTCTTGTGTCACTGTTCGCACAAGGAGTGCTGACGACAAACGTCGCGCTTTCAGCTACGCAGGCTGTCACCGAAAGCTGCCGGCCGCACTTAGCCAGTACTTCTCCGACTGATATGTAACAACACGCAATTTTCAGTTGGTAATTTATTACGCTTTCGTGAACCGACTCCCTGGTATACGTTTTCAGTGGATCGCATTGGTATTTCTAAGGGTGTTTTTTTTAACGGTCGGTATTGATATAACTGCATATAACTGTACACTGGCACGCCCGCTGTTTGCTCCAAGCGATGGCCAGAAAAACGGCTGGCGCTCACCACCGCCACTCCGTAAATGCATATCTGGCATTGATTGTCCTTCCATTTACTTCAGGTACGGTTCAGATAACAGTTAGATATATTGCAAGCTCAAATGCGAAACTTCAAGCAACGCAACTCAGCTGCTTCGAGAGCAGCCTTACCCAGTGCCCCGTCCCAGCGAGGCCTATCGTGCCGCCCGCGTCGGCGTACCTGCTCCGGCGCTTTTTACTTTAAGTAGGCACAATTATAAAGTGTAAGATTGAAGGTAAAGTACAGTTCAGAGATCCCTGAGCCTAAATCGAACATTTATCCGCATGTGCGGTGCCCACCAAAGGAGCGACGACGATCAATGTGTCGTGCTTTCAGCAACGTAGGCTGTCACCGAAAGATTCCTTCTGAGCGCTGGAGCCAGTACTTCTCTGACTCGTACGTAAGAACACGCAATTTCAAGTTAGCGATTTGGAACACGTTAGTAAACTAACATACTGACATATTTATTCAGCGGATTTCGTCAGTCATTGCTTCGGCGGTTTCATAGTTGCAGGTATCGATATAACTGCAAATATGTTATCTGGCACGCCGGTTGTGTACTGCTACATCGTCGCTCGCGCGAAAAAAGAATACTCAATATTCACTCGTGTGCGTGGATATCTACCAAACAAAACATGTAAATCATCTGTACTTGTTGACCAGTAGCAAGTGCTGGAAACGACTATCAAAGGAAAAAAGACTATCGGCAGCAACAGCTCACAATCTGTGGCTGCTATTCCAGTCAATTTGAGATTTTTCAGAGTTAAGATGTAGATGCCTCAAAAAACATTGCGCTCTTGCTAATATCTGCACGTCATTTGCTGCCCAAAAGCCGTTCGTCACTATCGAATCAAGACGAAATTGTTATTTGGAAAGGAATATTGTGTCAGTCTTGACTGTGCGACTTCTAAACATGAAGTTGAACGGCACGTTTTTCGGATAAATGATCGTTTTACAACGCCATGAGCACGTTCTGGCGTGGCATAGTGGGTAGCGTACTAGGTTAGAGATCAGGAGGAAGCGAGTTCAAATCCCGTAGTGTTTTTTTCAATTTATATTTATTAGTTTTATTGGGATTTGATTGATATGTCCGGTATAACGTCCAAAAAGCACCATATGATTATGAGAGACGCCGGAGTGGAGGGTTCCGGAAATTTCGACCACTTGGGGTTCTTTAACGTGTGCTCAAATCTGAGCACACGGGCCTACAACATTTCCGCTTCCATAGGAAATGCAGCCACCGCCGCCACCGCCGGGATTTGAACCTGTGACCTGCGTGTCAGCAGTCGAGTACTTCAGCCACTAGACCACCCCGGCGGGGCTATTTTTATTGTGAATGCGCATTATTTTACTTATAAATATATTTATTTATGGCGAATGGGCGTCCCCTATTTATCCCTGCGAAGCCATTTTGCCCAGAGTACTGGGACGCTGCCACTCCAGCGTCCCAGTACCTGTGCTGGGAGGCGCTGTTACTAGCGCCATACTGGGCCCGTAATCAGGCATGGCGCTGGACGCTGGTACCCGGTGACACTGGTTTTTGCAATAGGGATATCTATGGTAACTCCTGCAGTTAGCACCTGCCGCACCTCCGCGCCACTGCAAAATTAAATGCTGCATGCTGAAACCATGTCCCATCAAGCAGCGGCTTTGCGCCGCTTCGCTCTGCTTTGCTGCGTAATCATCTGAACCGCCGACAATCTTTCCGGCCTGGTATGTCGGAGCACGAATACGGTATAAACATTTTGCCAAGTGCAGCTGCGTAGAAACCGTACTGCCTATATCTATAGATAAAATATATTCAGCTCTAACATACTCACAAGCTTAAGAAGTTTGTCATTATTTATTCATAAGTGATCGCATGTCTGATGGCGGTAATTACGAAGCTTACTTCGCGTTGGTGCTCTGAAATCACCTTCCAGGTGTAGCTCAAGTACTTCTCAGTGCGCAATTGTAAGAAATCTACTTTCTACATTCAAATTCCGTAACAGTGTGCTATACGTTGTTTTCTTATTGGGTCGTACTGATACACCATTAGAAAAGATATGTAAAAGAGAAAAGTATTAAAGTTTAGAACTAGCACTAGTTTTGCAGTCAGAAGTCTGCCAAACTGCCGTGGACAATGCGCAAACTTTACGTGATCTTCCTACTCTCAATACCATTGTCGTAGAATTAGATCAATGCAGCAAGCAGGTAACATAAATAAATGAGCCGCATTCGATCACTACACTGTAAGTTTTCAGATACTACCTCGCTACATACTACATCCTAGAAAACTGCTGTGACACACTGGCAAAGTACCATTCCTTCACTGAGCTCTCACGTCAAAAGAGCTTATACGGCTAAGCTTACAGTGCCATTGTACCACAGAAGCTGTCAACAGCTGTACTAAGTGCGTTTTGAGAAAGCAGAAAACCCATAATTATAAGACACAAGATCAGAATAACAAGTAGTGCATCTCGGGCTGGTCTAGTTTCATCAAATAAATCATTAGGAAGCCAAATAAATCGTGCATATATTAAAAGGAAAAGAGAACACAATCGTTCCACATTGTGTACTAGCAAGTTAACAAGTTAGAACACTCACCCAAGCCAGCAGACGCACCCGTGCCGGCCGCTCGTTGCTTCAATCTACACAGTACGTGTCGGAGAAGATTCTCTGAGCAAGCAAGCAAACAAAGGCTCATAGCCAAAGCTTACGAAAACCCTTTGGTAGATAACGAAACACGGGCCGTAAAACTGCACCCTAGGGGTTTCCAGCGAAGATCGCCGACGCATTAGAAAGGCCCTGAGACTTATCAAAAATCGTTGATCTCAAGCACTCTTTTCAGTATTCTCTGAAAATGTTTGTATTTCGTCATCGTGGGAAATGCAGTGACGCGAAAGAAGGGAGAATAAATGGTTGTGTGAGAGAACAGAGAACGTGTGAAGCAATCATTATTCTCATTTTTCCATTATTGAGTTCAACTACACGATTATTCGTTATTGCTGTACAATTGGCGTACACCAATGTGTCTGTATATACATGTTTACATCTGTGTACACAGAAAAAAAGAGCCATTGTTGTAAGACGTTAACATGCTAGCATCGACAACAATAGTCTATTTTTAAAGGCCTCTTTTGAATAAGAAACATTTTTCTAGTATGATTAGCTTGTTGTATACTATACCTACCGATGTGCTCGTCATTGCAAAAACAGAAGTACTAAGCGGGAACAGTTGTCAGAGGTGACTCTAAAAATCAATAAATGTGATCGAAAACGGCTCGGTTGTCGGTATGCGCTTACTTTTAGGGTCTCAATTATAAAGCGATTTTTTATTGACACATAAGGTATCGTGCTACGTTTGGCGCTCAAACGCTAACCCGAAGGTTGGGGGATCAAATCGCATGTTTGAGGAAGCCAGGGATGCTTCATGCTCGTTCACTTATATTTCAGGAAATGTTCACGAAGCTTTTACTGTCGCATTCTCTGGAGCCACCTACCACAGCATTCCTCGTAATCATACTGTTATGGGGAGATGACAAAAAACTGGTGTATTTACCATTTTTACAGACACAGTAGTGCGGTCAAAAACGACAAGGATGGTGGGAGCCGGCACCACCCAGTCTTTCACTTCTTCTTCTTCCTCTAAGTAAGCAGCCTAGACCATTACTATCCGGTGGCAAAGCCATGGACTCGGTGCAGCCGGTGAAAGAAGTTAATGAAAGTAATTTTTATACATCTAGGTTGGGGGAGCCTGGTGTATGATAAAGCTCCAGACGGAGAACATGAACAATGTCGGTGTGGGTGACGTCGACGATAACGAAGACAAATGTTCGATTTCATACGTGACGTCAGTCACTTGGCGGCGCACAGGGTATGGTGCAAAGTACGGGAACAGTAGCTTCTCAGCATGCAAAGTACGGCATGCTGGAGACCACAGGAGGACGAGAGATCCTAGAGGAGAGCGGGCGTTTTGGTGACGGCTGTCATAACAAGACTTTTAACCCGTTTTTGAGACAGCTAGCCGAGCGCGCGCAAGTTGATGTGCACGGTTGGCGCCTGGAATAGCTTCTCTAACGCATTGGGTGGGTACGCCAAAGGAGGCATCATCGTCTTTATAGGCAACGCTGGACTTCCAGAGTTCCGGAGCACATCACGGAATTTCTCAGTGAGCGTCTTCTTGAACAGACCATCATGTCGACAGATATTTCTACCGATACAGCTTCCGCTATGCCGAATGTGCCGAGCACCTCTAACGAAGGTGTTACGGTGAGATGGGAGAAAATGGGTGTATTAACACTATTTGCAGTCACAGTAATGAGTGCAAAAGCAAGCATGATGACGAGAGTAGGCACCAACTACTCCTTCACTTCTTCGTTTCTAGGCAAGTGGCACATAACAATGTCGTAGTTTTGGGCCACAGCAATTATTACTGATGGTGCGAAGTTCACTTTCGCCGCCCAGTCTCAATACCTATGAGCTAGCTGAATGTGCAGCTGTTTGCAACAGCAATCAGATGGGAGAAAGAATTAATCAAAAATGAGCAATTGTTAACGCAAAACAATGAAAACAAGACGTGGACGCCACCACGTCCTACTTTACGCCTTAACAAACGCTTCAGGAACCACCTGATGGATTCTCAGGAATAGTCCAACGTTGGAATAAGAGCGTCACGCTCCAGCTGACTGTGTTCATGACACTCGATTGCGAGCGGCCGAATGTGACGCACGTAACTAATGTACTCCAGAATTCTCGAGTGTGATAAATCAAATGCATTGTAACCCATATTCGTCACTGTAACATTGAAAATGCTAGTAATGTCCAGTTAATAATAAAAACGCAAACTTAGCTGTGTTTGTATGGGAAAGCAGGCATGGCGTATATTCACGATCAATAAGTGCCATGGCAGCTGTGGTAGGGCGAAGGACAGGATAGGTTAAACTAAGGTTCTTGCGCGATGCAAACCTTAGACACTATAGGCTATAACTTCTTATAATTTATTCAGCAAGAACGCTGGCAATTTTAGGCTTGCTCATAGCACAAAGTTTACGCGTGTGCGCAATTGTGCTCGTGATAATCCGCATGACTTTTTTTGCAAGATAGTGTAAAAAATATCTCACAGAAGCGAGAAGCTTGCTTGCACGTGCATTATTAAATATGAGCCTCTGCTCGGCTGCGTGGTCCACCTAATTAGAACATGCGCCTCCGGCACTTCTTCGGCAAACACTGCAAAGAAGCCCGATGTTCAAGCACGCAAAGGTCTGCAAGAACAACCAGGGGCGTTGAGTATACAAGATGCAGTTGGTACCTTCTTGAAAATGTTGCACTGAGCTTAAATAACGCGACCTCGTGTACAAGCACGCCCTAATCTAGCTCATAATCAACGACGCAACCAGCCATATCAGAAAGCTTGATAAACAGAAATCACTGTACAGAAGCTTTCTGAATGTCTGAGCGTATTTATTTTCTAAAATGGGAATAAAGTCTCAACCGTGGGACATATTTCAAAAACATGTGTCGTTGTTGTTGTTTCTCATTGTACGAAGTTACGCTCGGAAGTCATGTGCCTGAAATGACAACAAGTATCTATCTTGGAACCTTATATTTTTTTATTTTAGCCTGTAAATTTCATAAAAATCTTTCAAGACCTAAACTTCAATTTCTTATTCTCAAATTTTCATCGATTGTACAGTTAATGACAAAAAATCGTCGATGTTTTAATGCACCAATGCTTTACAATGCTTTTGCTAAAGAGACATGGATGACGTGAAAAGGGGGCTTTTTTATCAGATTGGCAATAATTTAAAATAGTAGGCCATACTCTTCCACATTAAAGTTACCAGTGAAGAACCTCAGAAAAGCTCTAACATTCTTGATACATACCTACTCAACATATGTAATGAATGTTTGAGGTCTCACACTTGTGAAAATGTTTACAGACGCTGTACATATGAGAAACGAGACTACCGATACACTGATATATTATATACCGATACACAATATGTACTTTAAGGGAATTGTGCCATCTGAGAAATCAACACCTTATTACGCACAATGGCAGTTGTTCACGAGAATCTTATAAGTGTACAGTGTATTCGTTCGCCAACCTTTGTTGCAGTGGAAGTTTCGCGATGCCAATCTTCCCCAATGCCGCTAGTCACCGACGGAATAATATCATAGTCACGAATGGGCACTAGCTCTATTCGTTCTCCTAATATACTGCTTCGCCGCTGGAAAACGCATGCCATTTGTCCGGCTTCGGATGCACTAATTTTTTACGTGATAGAAAGAGTGCTGAAAGAGAGACAGAGAAGAGGGTAAAAAACAATGGTGACACGTAGCCAAGTGTGGTAACTAGTCGGCTATCCATGCATGCGAACACAAAAACGTGTCATTATACTATAGCCTAGTATACTATAGCACAGTTTAGTATAATATAGCAATGGGTGGGAACGTGAAGTGAGGGGGTGATGATCGCGCACGTGAGGGTGACAATTAGAGAAAGAGATTTGGGAGAGTGAAGTAAAGCACGAAAACAGAAAGGAAGAAATCAAGAAAATAGAGAAAAAAGAAGCAAGGGAGAAGAAAATTACCAGGAAGCGAGAAACACCAAGAAGAAAACAGAATGAAGAGGAAAAAAAGGCATAGAGAGCAACACAGTGAAGGTACCTGCTAAAAGTATACATACAAGTTTACGGAGACAACCAAAATGAAAAAACAGAAGAAATGAAAGTAAAAAAAAGAGTAAAAAAAGGTCATCCAGCTTCGCACGTTTTAGTGTATTGGCACCAAGAGTGCGCAGCTGGCTTAATTTTATGAAGTGCATTTCTTACTCACTCTGCAACATAAGCGTTGTGTGATAGATAGTTTCACGTCCCAAAACCACCGTACGATTATGAGAGGTGCTGTAGTGGAGGGCTGCGGAAGCTTTGACCATCTGGTTTTTTTTACCGTGCATACAAATCAAGCAAACGGCCCTACAGCTTTTTCACCTCCATCGAAAATGCAGCTGCCGCAGCCGCAACTAGATAATGCAACCTGCTGGTCAACAGCCGAGTACCTTATCCACTAAACCAACGCGGCAGGGCGTGCATAGTGTGAAAATCCACGTTTCACACACTGGAAGAACGGTACAAATTTGTATATCGTGATGCGGAACCACCAACTTTCCTCAGTGATTTCAGAATAACACCTCTAAATAGAACAAAAAAATACAGCTAATTTTTTAGAGGATGCTTCAAAACTGAAAAAGAACACAACCACAACTGTTTAACCCAAGAACTAGCTAGACCGATTCAACATACCTTTCAATGAGCATACGCTTGAATGTTGTCGATGTTCCCTTGCTCCTGATAGCATACGTGTAAATAATTGTGCTAGCTCAAAAATTAGTTTGTTGATATCTGTTTTCCAGAGTATTTTTGGGTGTCTTTTCACAGCCTTAATGGAGAGCACCTTGATAAGCTGTGATTCGCTGATTACTTCGCAATAATGAGAACTGCTAGAGAAAATTGCTACTATTTATTGCTAAGTTTGACACGCGAGACAGAAGAGTAGGTCTAAAATTGTGATCCTTCGAATAAAATATTGTGCAACAAACTGGGTAGGAAAAAGCACTTTCCAAACGGTAGCACACGAGAAGTTGTAAAGGAATATGCCTACTTAGAGCAGGTAACAGTGTAGGCGAACGGAAAGAGGAAAAGAACCAGAAGAATAAGGCTGAGGTGAAGCACAATCGGCAAGCAATGTAAAATTAATAATGTAAGTTTACAACTATCTTTCTCGAGGAAGGTATGTAACTTAGGCATCTTGCTGGTACTTGCCCACGGAGCTTAAACCTGGAGGCAATAGAAAGGGGGGTTCCACACAACATGAGTACAACTCAACGGACAACGAAAAATACAAAGTTGGGTGTAACGCTTAGAGGAAAAAAGCCGAGTAGGAGAGAGAACACTCCGGGGTTGAAGATATTGTCGAAATGAAAAAAAAGTGCACATGAGTCAGGCACGTTGCGTGTAGGCTCGATAACCACTCACAATTTAGGGTAGCAGACTGGATTTTGTTACCCTGTTCTCTTTTACATAGGATAATGGCGGAAACATTTATGGCATAGTTACATGTCACGTAAAGGGTGTACGCTAAAGATACAAGAAGAGAAACAGGGCCAGCCTTTCAGAAATTTTGGAAACTTGACACTCTAGTGTTTATGCGCAGACATCAACTAAAAGCCAATCATCGCTCACAGCGTTTCTTACATTTCTATGAGGGTTCATACGTACTGCAGTTACAAAAATAATCACTGTTTTAAAGCTGAAAATAAACAGCGCAAATAACTACAGCTGTTACCATCAGTAACGTTAAGCGTACTAATTTTCATTGCAAATTCAGATCTTGAAATGAAAAACTAAACCTACAATTGAGGCGAGTAAAAATCTTCCAGGAATCACCCCTAGTTTCTGTGCTGTACACACAGGTACTTTCTGATGGTTACTTGATAAATCTTCCCTAGATACTTCTTTATCACCATTATTTTATTTAACGGACGCTGAACTCTACTTGGGTTTAAAGCTGACCTGCCGGGAATTTCTTCTGCCCACAAACACATTTGTTACGTATATAGGCACAATTGAGGTTCGCCATGAACTCTACACAAAATGAGTAAATGTGAACTAGTGCAGCGCGAAAATTATTTAAAACCACATATTGCCATTACTATGAGCAATGTTTACATTGAATAGTGTGCATTACTTACTTATTTATTTTTTATTGCAACGTTTCAATAGGCAGCCAGAGGAATTATAAGAACAGTTTTGACTAAGCTCTTATTTAAAGGTATGAAATATTTTTGGTTGAAGTGTCCGATGCCAATTGGTGTGAATTGCGTTTCATTTAGCACTTCGACTACTGTTTTGAGTCGCTCTCCAAGCAGTAGTAACTCGTGGAATCGGTAAAGGCGCTCGTTTCTCGTACTGATGGTCACACTTAAAGCTGGTGAGCATGTCTTAGATTTAATATTATGTTTTATAGACAAGCACATACTTGGTTCGTAATGTAAAGCGAGTTTCCACAGAAGACTTGACAGAATTCTTCACAGAACAAGCACACAAGGTCTATGGTCTGCAGAAGAACTTAAAATGTAAATATTAGCATAAAAACAGCAAAATTGGGTCATTCGCCTATCTCATTACACTTCTTTGGACACACTCTGTATAATAATCTTTACATTCGGATATTCTCATATGGCAGCAAAAAATACCTAAATTTTGTAAACAAAATCATTTTGCTTTACTGCGATTTCCCCTTTAGTTATGTTTCCTCTAAACATATATACAAGTAGGGAAGCATAAACACTTTTCTGCGATTGCTGAAAATCAAGTAAGTGAACAGTAGTCAGTAAGAATGCTCTATCCCTCAATGTATAGTGGCTCTCTGTCACACTTTTTATCTGAAAACTAAAAACTGCCCTTAATTGCAAAAAAATAAAGTTCAGGAATGAATATAGATTTACCGTAGAGGCCTCGGAAATAAAGCATGCATAATTAATTACCAGAATTGCGGCGGAATAAACAACCATAATGAGAGATCCGAAGTATCTTTTCTTGTGAATTACTGTGTGGCAAGCGCATGAAGTTAGCGAGACAAAATGCATGAGAGAACACTTGAGTCTGCTCTCTATTTGCACATGTGCAAGAACACGGATATAAACGCAACTTGTCTTGGCTGCAAAAATGAAAAATTTAGGAAGCATGCAGCAATGCTTAAGCATATTGTTGTTGATTGATAGTGCATACGTTCCGTATTATGGGAGCTGCGCACCTCAATAGAACAGGGGGCTATGGTGCCCGGCTGCTGACACAGGTGTCACACGTTATACTATCCACACTCTCACAGCTTAGATTTTGTTTTAAGAAAAAAAGCTCCTAAAGCTGAATATAAAACAACGGGTGCCTAGAAAAAAACTCTGCATGTCCGTCGTCATCGATAACCAAGCCACCGCTCCGCTCCACCTGGGCTTATCCCTCGCCCACCACACATTCGCCCAGGCACAGCCAATTCCAAGCAACGTTTCAGAGGGAGACAGTCCACGCATCATCCGCATCGAATTTGAGAGGCACGTGGCAAGCCTTGATACGATAAAAAAATGTCCGTGCTTACCCCGGGGGTGTCACCGCCTGGTATGTTCTTTTGTTTCAAGCACTGGAGATAAAAACTTCCGGCCTGGTCTGCGACAGGCTGTGCTTCGACTCGATACTCAGTCTACGTCAAGTTAATACCTGTCATCAGCCAATAAGGCCACGTTAACCCTGTAAAGTGAAATGGCTTCGCTGTTTCTTCGGCTTTTCATTTCTAGTGTGAGCTTCTTGCTTTTTTTTTACCTTTAAGAAATTGCTTAGGCGCCCTTAACGGTAAAAGGTGATACGTTTAATGAAAAGTGTTAGAGAATAATTTAGTGTGACAACACATTAGTATGTTCTCAAGTGGAATATATTCAGTATGTTCCAAGGTAGAACATAATCTCGTCATTCAAAGGAGCGGTGATTTCTTTCTTTCGCCTGCCATAGGGCGCCATTCTATCACTGTCTGCACACATGACCTTTGGTCATGTGCCACTGATTTCCGATTCCTTGCCTCAGAGCTTTACGCCACTACGCAGAGCTTCCTAACGAATCGAAGTACTCAATGTCTGCTTCGAGGGCAGCTGCCCCACAACAGAAGAAAATCGATGCGCTTGTCCTTCCACCGACTATGTTCGTGTTCCGGGAGGTTAGTGCTCTGTTCATCCCAGTAATCTTTTGCTTCGTACGCTGAGCATACCAACGAGGCAACTTCGCGACTAACCAGAGCAGCATACGGGAGCGAACTGGATGGCGATGCGTGGCGTGAGAGCGTCCTTTCAACACAAGCCTAACAGAAAATTGTGTTATATATACCTGAGCCCTAAAAAAGTGCAGTACAGCAACAAAAATCAATGCAGTTTTACACCAGTGTTGCCAAAAGTCAAAGAAGGAGGGAACTCGGTGGCATTCTTCGCGCTTCTTGATATTGTCGCGGGGTCGTGACGTGGACGAAGACAGAAGACTTCGTGTTGGGATTTAACTGTTTATTTGGGCGAACCTGAACCCAATAAACGGAAAGTTTAATTACAGCAGCAGTCTTGCACAGATAGCGGTCTCGGACTGATAGCGGCGAATGGAGCGTCAGCCTTCGATCAACAACTGACAGGCGGCGAAGCGCGTCGGCATTTATACTCTTGCCATCGAATGTTCTAACGTTATCGCGGGCGGTGGCGTAGGTTCCAGAACTATTTGTACCGTTCGCACAGTGGGTGTGATCTTATCGAAAGGATCTACTACAGTCCGGAACCTTCTCGAAAACTGCAGGCGCGGTTTGCGCTGAGAATCGTGTGGTGTTTCGGGACGATAACAAATACTTGGGAAATGGAACGTGGCATTGCCCGCCTCTGAAAAAAGGCATCGCCCCGATGCTGTAACTAAAGATGAAGGTACAATAATAATGCAAGAAAGTACAATGAATAAATTACGATACAACAATAATACAAAAAAAACACTGTTTCAGTTTGTTAACGCGCATGAAACGGCTTGAGGCGCGCTACATGGACGACTTCAGGTCGCGATCGGCGTCGTTGAGAGTTCGTGATGTCGTCGGGGACAACCTCGTAATCAAGTGGGCCGAGACGTCGAACCACTCTGTACGGTCCGAAGTACCGTCGCAGAAGCTTTTCACTTAGTCCACGTCAGCGTATTGGCGTCCACACCCAAACACGTTCACCAGGCTGGTATTCCACGAAGCGTCGTCGAAGGTTGTAACGTTGGCTGTCGGTCGTCTGTTGATTCTTGATACGGAGATGCGCAAGTTGTCGGGCTTCTTCGGCGCGTTGAAGGTACTCGCTCACATCGAGGTTTTCTTCGTCGGTGACGTTGGGTAACATGGCATCGAGCGTCGTTGCCGGGCTCCTTCCGTAGACCAATTTGTATGGAGATATCTGCGTCGTCTCCTGCACCACCGTGTTGTACGCGAAGGTCACATACGGAAGAATGTTGTCCCACGTCTTGTGTTCGACATCGACGTACATTGACAGCATGTCGGCGATCGTCTTGTTAAGCCGCTCGGTGAGGCCGTTGGTCTGTGGGTGGTACGCTGTCGTCCAGCGGTGATTTGTTTGGCTGTATGCCAATATCGCTTTAGTTAGGTCGGCAGTGAATGCCGCTCCTCTGTCGGTGATAACGACCTCCGGGGCGCCGTGACGTAGGACGATAATTTTTACGAAGAACTTAGCTACCTCGGATGCACTGCCTTTTGGCAGGGCTTTTGTCTCGGCGTAGCGGGTGAGGTAGTCGGTAGCTACCACGATCCACTTGTTTCCGAAAGCCGACGTCGGGAACGGCCCCAGTAGGTTCATACCAATCTGCTGGAAAGGTCGGCAAGGAGGATCAATTGGCCGCAGAAGTCCCGCTGGCCTTGTAGGTGGTGTCTTGCGTCGCTGACAGTCCCGGCATGTCCTCACATAACTAGTGACGTCGGTGGTAAGACGTGGCCAAAAGTATCTTACATGTATCCTCGCGAGCGTGCGAGAAACACCGAGGTGCCCTGCCGTCGGATCGTCGTGCAGGGCCTGCAGAAGTTCTGGTCGCAGAGCTGAAGGCACCACAAGGAGGTACTTAGCTCGAAGCGGTAAAAAGTTTTTCTTTTGTAGAAGACCGTTTCGTAGAAAGAACGACGCAAGTGCGCGCTTCAATACCTTCGGGACTTCGGCGGTCCTGCCTTCGAGGTATTCTATTAGGGCCTTAAGTTCCGGGTCGGCCCGCTGTCGTTCAGCGAAGTCGTCGGTAGTTATCGTTCCCAAGAAGTAGTCGCAATCGGGGTCGTCGGGTACCGGTTGCTCGACAGGCGCACGAGAGAGACAGTCGGCGTCGGAGTGTTTTTCGCCGGACTTGTAAATGACAGTAATGTCATATTCTTGAAGTCTTAAGCTCCATCGTGCGAGGCGACCTGAAGGGTACTTCAAGGTGGCTGGCCAACACAAGGCGTGGTGGTCGCTCACAACTTTGAAGGGCCTGCCGTAAAGGTAGGGGCGAAATTTCGACGTAGCCCAGATGATGGCGAGGCACTCCTTTTCTGTTGTGGAATAATTTGCTTCTGCTTTGGATAGCGATCGGCTGGCGTAACTAATAACCCTTTCAAGTCCGTCAGCCCTCTGCACAAAAACGGTGCCAAGACCTACGCTGCTTGCGTCAGTATGTATTTCTGTCTTGGCGAATTCGTCAAAATGGGCAAGTAACGGAGGCGTCTGGAGGCGATGTTTAAGCTCCTGGAAAACGTGTTCCTGTGGCGTTTCTCACTTGAACTCCACGTCGGCCTTGGTAAGGTTAGTGAGAGGATCGGCGATGCGGGTGAAGTTTTTCACGAACCGCCTCTAATAGGCGCACAGGCCCAGAAATCGGCGCACGGCCTTCTTATTGGTGGGCGGCGGGAAGTCCGCAATGGCGGCTGTTTTCCGTGGATCGGGATGAACTCCAAACTTGCTGATAATGTGCCCCAGAAACAAGAACTCCTCATACGCAAATCTGCACTTTTCTGGCTTCAGTGCGAGTCCGGACATCTTGATGGCTTGAAGTACAACTTCAAGGCGCCGAAGATGCACGTCGAAACTCGAGGAAAACACGACGACTTCATCCAAGTACACAAGGCAAGTCTGCCACTTCAATCCTGCCAGTACTGTATTCATAACGCGTTGAAAAGTTGCAGGCGCTGAGCAAAGGCCGAAGGGCATCACCTTAAACTTGAAGAGGCCGTCCGGTGTCATAAACGCCGTCTTCTCTCGGTCTCTTTTGTCGACTTTTATTTGCCAATAGCCAGTCTTGAGGGCCATTGACGAAAAGTACTTTTCGTCAATGGAAAGTTGTTGATCGTCAGCCTTCGATCAACAAATGACAAGCGGCGAAGCGCGTCGGCATTTATACTCTTGCCGTCGAATGTTCTAGCGTTATTGCTGGTGGTGGCGTAGGTTCCAGAACAATCTGTACCGTTCGCACAGTGGGCGTGATCTTATCGAAATGATCTACTACAGTCCGGAACCTTCTCAAAAACTGCAGGCGCGGTTTGTGCTGAGAATCTTGTGGTGTTTTGGGACGATAACAAAAACTTGGGAAATGGAACGTGGCATTATGTTGATTCTTCACTCATTTTTTTTGTTTTCAACGACGGAGCTGTTTTTGTGCGAGTATTGCTTCATGACGGATGCACAAAAATGGTTGTTTGGTTGGTTCCTCTATATATTGAAGCAACCCACTCCGGTGAATAGGCCGTTGATAGGACGATGCATTCATTATTAAACTCATTCACTTATTAAAGAAAATGGTTTAAACGCTTTATTTACCCAACACAGATAATTGATATAAACTCGCAAGATAAAAAAATATCCGTAGAGATACAACAACGATTGCTTGATTTAAATGTGGGGTATAACGTCCCAAAACCGTAATATGAATGTGGGAGACACCGTAGTGTAGGATTTCGGAAATTTGGACCACCTGGGGTTCTTTAACGTGCATCTAAATATGAGCACACGGGCCTAAAGCATTTCCGCTACCATCGGAAATGCAGCCGCCGCAGCCGGGATTCGATCTTACAAACTGCGGGTTACCAGCCGAGTACCTTAACCACTAGACCACCACGGTAGGGCGGATAAAACAACGAAAAATAAAGATATAAAGCTGCAACTCAGAAATTTTAATTCTCATAAACGATTATTAATAGGCGAATCCTTGAAACTACCGTAAAAAGTAGACGTAACAAGGAAAACACTCCTGTAGCTGAAATTGAATATGACTCTACCGAATGAAGAAATCACCGGGAGAAAAAAATTCGATTGGAATTTTCGTAAAAGCTCTTTTAGTAGTCTTTTACATTGTATTTCAGTCTTCGGCACGACAAAAAGATGGGCTCCATGCAGTGATCCCCTCTCATTACAGTGAAAGAATAAATGTGACAGCCAGACCTGACCTATGAAGGTAAACGTTCAGGGGGGTGGAAACTCTGCAGCGTAACCTTGTAATTAATATGATCACCACGCGTGTAATGTCAGTGCTTTGTTCTTACGAGTGTGTTAGTTAACAAATTTTTCTTCTTTATTTAAACCTTTAATACTGCTGAATTTTAGCTTACGAAACTTGTGATTTTAACTAAATTATGTTTTCTAATATAATTAAGTATTGGGCAATCCGTCCCACATTCTCTAGCAAACTCTTACAGAATTCATACAAAAAAATATGGTAAAGGATGTACAACTAAGAAGAACACTCACACACTTTTCAGACTGTGCCTCTTGAAAGTTCTCTCTCGGTGAGGCGCGCTTCGGTGGTCGCCTTTGTTTTTGTCAGATGGAACTTTAAATGTTCAATGTGAGAAAAGTGGGTCGATCATAATCTTCCTTTGTCGAGTGGCGGCACGGCGAAATTCCTCCTTCTCTCAGCCTGCCCTTTTCTAATATCATTAGGTGTTTTTCTTCGCTGTATTCACCCAACCCTTCTTTTCTCAATCTTTTCTTTCGAACCCAGTTTTCAATGTAATCCTAAATTTTTTTGCCTCTAAAATTGATTTTGAGTAAATTTACAATATTCATCGTTATTTTTTGCAAACTGTTCCTCTTTTTAAATATAATCTCAACAAAAGTAATATAATACGAGAGGTTCAATTATGTAACATGATAATACTGTTGATATCTACACTATAGCCCAGGACATTCGTAAAAATGTTAAAGAACGCACGCTTCCAGGATCAGCGTACGTCAAATTTGGTTTCCGCTTATGGCATTCAAAGCAGTGATATGCAGATACTTTTAGGTTCTAATGTTAAAGACAAAGCCAAGGTCATGAGTGAACACTTTTTGAATAATTTCAGGAAACACAGGCAGCCCCGGAGCTTATGTGGTAGTTTGTGCGAGCAGGTGTTGCCGACCTAACAAACAAATACTCACTCAAAAAACCCAAAGGAGTGAAAATATAACTTTTTTAAATGTTGAGAAAGCTTTAATTATGGCTTTGAAAATGTCTAGAAAATGCGAATGTGAGTTTAGACAATCAAAATTACTCTGTAGAGCGTGAATTTGTCCAACTAAGAACAAAATCACATATAGCTATTTTTAACATGGTCTCCATTCGGTTGAAGGCACGTTTTCCAACGCATGATCAAAGTTACTAATAACTTCCACCAGCGTCTGTTTGAACGCTCAACCATAGAGTGCGCTCAAAAGAAGGGGGCGGATTTGTATGCAACGGCCACCACTCTCCTAGTCGCTTTGAAGAGGGGGGAGAGCACAAATACAGCCCCATGCATTGACATAGAGACGCTGAAATGAGCTATCGCCACCCCCCACCCCCCGCCTTGGTGCAGAACCCTGCACACGCCTATGCACTCAACTTATCTGTCATTAACAAACCCGTCATTCGTGAACGACAAATGAGCATTGGAGAACGTGATGACTTTAAAATATTCATATTGGTACCACAATTTCCAATAAGCCAAAAAAACGTGACAAGTGAGTGGAAACTTGTTCAAGCAACTCAATGAAAGAAGACGTCAAGATCCGCTTAGTATAAGCAGAACTGGCAACTGTGGTGGTTATTTATGTAATAATCCAGGACGACACCTCATAGGTGCATAACACTCTTCTACTTCAGACCGCACTAAGACATTCAGAAGACAGATCTTTAATGAAATAGATATTACTGTGGCCTTGGATTCGGACGTATGCGATATATGTGGCTTAGAGATCGTTGTTTTCCATAGTAACCAGCGCGTGGGAACGCTTCTCAAAGCTCAAGCGTCTGCACCTTTATATGTGTGCATGTTTGCTCATGTGCACACTGAGTATACGTGTGCGTGAAAAGCGTCAATATACCTTCTTCTTTCAAACTCATTTTACGTTCCACATAGCAGGGTAGCCAATGACGCTCAATGGGGTTGACCAACGTGCTTTTATTTTATGGTGCTTTCTCTGGCTCCCTTTACAAGAGCCTTATGGAGCGTTATTAACAACAATTCGACCAATCGTTTCGTTCATTTTTAGGCATTTTGTTCCTCACCAGCATATACTAGGTTATAAATAAATATGCGGATGTTGTGAATGTCGTCATGATCCATGTGGCATTTCAATCACATGAACCACCTCGAAACGCAATTGCTTACCTTCATCAAACATTAGAACTATTGCAATGAAGAATGTAGAAAAGAAATCTTGCCGTTGTTCTTTACTTGTTCTTCATCACGAAACTCTTCGAAATCTTACACATTTTCTCTCTGAAAATAAAGTGACCTACTTTATACTTTATTTTATGGTTTAGAATTTCCGCTCATAGTAAGCGTTTCTAACAGGCTTTCTCAGTTCGTTTTGAAAACGGCAGTTCTGTGCTCTATAGAGGATCGACCTCAGGCGGAGATGGATTAGTGCGTGCAAGGGCAACGCTACTTAACTAAACACTGACAGGTGAATGGGCATTGTACTATCGACCCGTAAGCCACTCGTTTCCATTTGGCTCCTTCTAATAAATTCGTTTATGGTAATGAATGGAGTGAAAACTAAAAATTAGTCGCAGAGCAGTCACGTAGCTACCAATTATTGACCTTGTTTGTCGAAAAGTACTTGATACTTACGCCATACTGTTCTCACTGACAAACACAATATTTAACTCTATTAGGATCGACTTAGAATTCATTTAACAAACATTTCGAATACGAACAGCCTAAATTGGTATTATTGAAAAGCTTCGAAGTCAATATCTCGTGCATTTTTTCCATTACAAGCCGACACGACAAAACACCTCACTCAATTCTCGCGAACATTTTTGCGAAATGCAATGGCCTGTCCTCAAATAATGATGAAACGTGTGATGGCGCCTTGTGAACAGGGCGCATTTGATGTGTCTTTTTATCATTAGACAAGAAAGGCAACCTTCATACAATGCTTTAAAAAATTATACTTTGCAGCTACCACACTGCAGCTATACGATACAATATACTATTTCTTGTGACGGAAACAACAATAGTGAAGAAAAATTTCCTATCTCATTTCTTGCAACACTGAACACTTAGCAGGTTTTCAGAACACTGAACACTTAAATCTAAGTGTTCAGTGTTCTGACAACCTGCTATGCTGGTGCTATGATCCGCGTGCTCAAAAATCTTTACTCCCATTTCATTCCGGTCATTCCAAACTAACCAAGAGAGCCATCGCGACGACTTGCCTAAAAAACGCATTGAACAAGTCATGTGCGCACTTTATGGAGCAGAGTTCCATAATCAGATCACTCGTTTGCAAGAATCGGGCTATCCGGATCATGTTTTAGTTTCAGTTGCGGAAAAAGAGTTGAAAAGGATTCGTGCAAGGTCAAGCCAATCTAGTGTTCATGTCGACTCACCGGCAAAATCAAGACGCACGGCCGTAATTCCATATGTTCACCAGCTGTCACATAATCTTAAGAAAGTGGCACTTCGGGACAATATTAGGGTACTATTTCAGTACGTGATAAACTTGGAAAATTGTGTGCGCTGACAAATCCGTCACGTAAGGAAAGGGTGTTGTGCACAAAAAGGCATACACACAAATTCGTGGAGTGCATTTCATTCGTCATTTATCTTATTCTGTTCACATGTGGGAAAAAATATGTCGGGCAAACCAGTAGGTGTGTGAATGAGCGATTGAGAGAACACAATTACAAGGCAAATAAACTGCCGCCAGAAGGTTTTCTCGCTCTTCACATTCACGCGTGTGGCTGCCGGCCTTTGTTCCAGAGTACAATCATTGTTGGTCGGCATAAGGATGAGATGACTCGTTTTATCATAGAAGCCGAACTTATTGATGCTCTTGGAGATGTATGTGTTAGCAAGCCTTCAATTGCCTTGTCACCCAAGGAACTGGCGTTCCTGCGTACGCAGTGATACGTTATTTTATCTGTGAGGTTTGTGTTGTCCATTTTATTGTTTTTTCTTGTAGGTAGATGGCATTGTCCTGCATGTATCTGAATTACACGTGCTTATCTGCTCGGTCGCCTGATGATTATGGCTTAAAAACAGCTTGGAGGTCGAAAATAAACATGTTGTTGATAGTAGCGCTCTGTCTTCTCAGTCTATTCCTTCCTGTGTTCGTTTTTTCGCCTCGCGCTACATAAGTTTCTTTCAAATGTTTAACCAACAAGCCCACATCGCCACTCTTGTCGCACCAGACAACGTCGTCTTCCTCTTCTACCTACCCGGCACATACTACAGCCCGGCTCATACCGTAGCAATCCCCGGTTCACAGACGAAGCCCGCTGGGCGAGTTTAAGTCACTGGAGAGATGAAACTTCTTGAGGCGAGCCACGTGCACCAACTGCGTTCGATTTGACTGACGAGAAGGTGTCGTCAAGCGTTCCACAACGTACGTAAGGCAGTCAAGCGATCTACAATGACGTAGGGGCCTGTGTACTGCGGTAAAAACTTCTGACATAAACCAGGTTTTCGTTGGAGGGTCCACAACCACACGAATTCACCTTTGCGAAATTAAATGGCATCATGGCGTTGATCGTACCGTGGCTTGGACCGATCTTGTAATGCCAGTGTGCGCAAGCGAGCAATTTGGCGGGCTTCTTCAGCCCGGCACAATGTTTCGGCCACGGACTCATCGGTATGGAGCTTAAATGGGAGGATTGTATCAAGGGAGTTGCGTGGTGATCGAGCGTAGAGTAGGTAGAAGGGTGTGAAGTCCGTGGTCTCGTGCTTCGGCCTGTTGTATGCATAAGTAATAAATGGTAAGATCTCATCCCAGTTTTTGTGATTGGATGCAATGTACATAGCGAGCATGTTAGTAAGAGTTCGATTGGTGCGTTCTACAAGACCATTCGTCTGGGGATGGTATGGTGTCAAATGTCGGAACTGCGAAGTGCAGAGGCGAAGCAATTCTTCCATGGCGTGCGCGATAAACTGGCAACCATGGTCACTGATGATTACTTGAGGTAGACCATGGCGAAGAACAACAGAGCGTAACAAAAAGGCAGCGGCGCCATCAGCTGTAGAAGATGGTATCGCAGCGGTGTCGGCGTATCTGGTAAGGTGGTCGACGCACACTATTATCCAGCGGTTGTTGTTTGAAGATCGCGGGAACCAAGCCAGCACTTCTTAGAGTTAAAAATCAAGCCAGCCTTTCCGACACAGTCTAAAACAAGGTTTAAACGGACGTTGTGCTCTTCAAAGGTACGGCCAAAAATGACGACGTCCTCCAGGTAGCATAAGCAAACCTCCCATTTAAGACCACGAAGGACAGAGTCCATAAACCTTTCAAAAGTGGCGGGGGGCGTTGCAAAGCCCAAACAGCATCACATTGAATTGGTACCGTCCATCAGGCGTCACGAAGGCGGTCTTCTCCTTGTCTAAAGGGTGCATAGGTATCTGCCAATATCCTGATTGTAGGTCTATTGAAGAAAAGTACGAAGCCGACTGTAAGCAGTCAATAACATCGTCAATCCTAGGCAGCTGATATACATCTTTTTTGGTCAAGCCGTTAAGTCTTCCGTAATCAACGCAGAACCGCCAAGCTCCGTCTTTATTCTTAACAAAGGTGACCGGTGCTGCCCGCGGGCTTCACGACTCTTCAATGACACCCTTCTTCAGCATTTCCTGAACCTGGTCGGCAATAACTTTTCGTTCTGATGACGACCCTCGGTAAGACTTTTGTCGGATCGGATGGGCAGTGCTGGTGTCAATCCTATGGTGAGCTCGAGAACGTGGTGAAGGTAGTGGCTTCTCCTCTTGGCAAAAGTCAAACACAGATGCATGTCGCCTCAACAGATGGCGTAACGTCTGCTGCTCGTGTGACCACAAAGTGGCGCTAATCATGCCTAGGATCTGCGACTCGTAAGAGCAACTGCGCTTGCCAGAGACTGTACCTTTCTCGCTTTCATCGTTGTTAACGACCACTACAGAACCTTCAGTGGAATCATCGAAGACGCCAAGCTTCATTCCTCGAGGGAGCACAACCGGCATTGGTGAACAGTTCAGTGCCTACAGAAAGGTTGCTCCTTCATCAACAGATACCAAACAACGAGGGACGAGTATGCCTTTCTTAGCACAATGAACGATGGCAGGTTCAACGATGGCGTCAAAAGATGTGGCAGATTTTTGGGCGAACACCGAAACTGACCTCATTGACCATGGCGGCACTGTCAGTTTGTCGGAAACAATCAGAGCGTCCTTCGCGGCTTGCGGCGCCTCACCGACGAGAACAGGAACAATGTCACCGCTGACGGAAAGTTCACCGCTTCCACAATCGACGAAAGCACCACATCCTTGGAGGAAGTCAAGACCGAGAATCACATCGTACAGCATGACAGAACAAGAAACTGTGTTGGGAACACCTTTCCTGCCAATAAGACATTGATGACACAAACTCCAACAAGATGAAGTACTTCCCCACCAACACTACGAAACCTTGTTGATTCGCCCCAAGAAAACTTAACTTTGCGGCCAATGCGACTTTTGAAAGAAAGACTCATAACAGATATTGTACAAAGCACTTGCACATAACTGATATTGTACAAAGCACTTGTACAAAAGCCATCTATTTCCACTCGTATCTTGTTCTTCGACATTATAACTGGCGGAGGAATCTGACGCAAATCCTGTTGTGCGACCTCACCTCCATCGGTCGTGCTGGCTAGTTTCCAGGCGGCGGCGGTGATGACAGGCGTCGTCCCGGCGAAGGGGAACGATGCAGCCGGCCAGATGGAGGCGTCAAACTACGGTAAGAAGCGGGAGAACTGCCACGGTGGTTTCCCCGCCGTGAGGTACTCCTGGAATAGGCGGGCCGATGACCGTTGTTGTGACCAGTGCCCGCTGTCGGAAACTCTGATGGGGAATGATATCGGGATGTCGGCCCTCTCTGTCGACGACAGAACCAATTTATATGCCCGGCAATACCGCTACGGTAGCACACAGGGGCTTGGCGGTATGCATTGTACTCCTGGAAGGCATTGCGCTGACGTGGTAGTGGTACAGGTGCATCTTCCTTTGCGTCGTAATAGGCGTTGGCTGGCTGATGGGGGTAACTGAAGCGGTCTTCGTACCTCGGCAGCGGGTAGTTATTGCGCTGTGACCTCGGTGGTGAGGGTGGCCTGTAGTTGCAGTCATCGATGCCTGCTGCGGCAATTGACATGGGAGGGCGAGAGGGAGGCGGTGTGGGTGTAGCTTCGTACGGCGTCGGGCGAGCGTGTCGAGTGAGCTCTTCTCGAACGATCTGGCGTATTGTCGACGCGAGATCAAGTGGCGTGTATTCGTAAACACTTGCCACGGTGGTTACGTTCGGTAGGCGACCGAACTTGGGGGTGATACGTTGCATCTTCAAGGTCTCGAATGTGCGACAGTGGTTTATGACGTCGGTTACCGTAGCAAGGCTGTCTTTGCTGATGAGGAACTGATACACATCCTCGGCAATGCCCTTCAACAGGTGGCCAACTTTGTCTTCTTCTGACATCGAAGGGCTGAAAATCTTGCAGAGCTTCAAGATTGCCTCGACATAGGTCGTGCACGTCTCTCCTGCGTTCTGAGCTCTCTGCAGTAACGTTTGTTTGGCCTGCTTTCTCTTAGTTACGGAGTCTCCGAAGCACGCTCTTATTTCGGAAACGAAGCGATCCCATGACGTGAGGGCATCTTCGTGGTTCTCGTACAACACGAGTGCTGTGTCTGTTAAGAAAAATACTAGATTGGTCAGCTGGGTCGCCGGGTCGCACTGGAAGTATTTTCTCACCCGTTTGTAGTGTGTGAGCCAGGCGTCCACGTCCTCGCCAGATTTGCCACCGAATGTGCGAGGCACTATCAGATCCTGACGCAACCAGGGACCAGCCGCACACGAACCAGGCACTAGCGGGTGCTGCTGGGACTGGTAGAAGGTCTGCAGCTGCTGAGATCCGGTTTCCTTCTTCGCCGTGAGACATCACAGCTGCCAGTGGTAACGGGGGCAGTCAAGCAAGGCGGCGGCTTCGTCGTAGATCAGGCGCTTGAAGCGTCGTGTTGCTTGGTTGTTAACCAGCACCTCCACCACAAAACTGTTACGGTTGAATTAAAGGATACGTGAATTTATTTACAGGGTGAGGATGAAGTTCGGCAGTCGCGGTAAAGATGGAGTCCTCAGGCCGCACCAGACAACGTCGTCTTCCTCTTCTACCTACCCGGCACATACTACAGCCTGGCTCATACCGTAGCAATATTATATGTGAAGCTAGCTAAACGGCCGCGAGCACGCTATGAGCGTGGTATGTTGTCA
The DNA here is from genome assembly GCA_013436015.1 of Rhipicephalus annulatus. Classification (NCBI taxonomy): domain Eukaryota; kingdom Metazoa; phylum Arthropoda; class Arachnida; order Ixodida; family Ixodidae; genus Rhipicephalus; species Rhipicephalus annulatus. Next base: position 78,187 of record WOVY01006465.1, read on the forward strand.
AGTTCTTACATGACACGCGTCTCATGATTATCATGTTTGCACCAGTCATATACTTTTGTCATCCATTGACGTCACGTAACACCAAATTTGGTATATGTCGAACTAGCTAAACGGCCTCGAGTGCATCACGAAGGACCCAATATACTTCAAGGTAAAGTTGACGCGCGCACACGCTGGGCACAGCGACGCTACGTTAGAAGAATGCGAGCACTCAATAGTTTCACGCCAAGCGCGACAGGCGTGACCAGCGTCCGTCGGCGCGGCCCTACGGCAACTGGCGCGGAATGCGACATGCTGCATTTAAAGCCAGTGCGTTACCCAGACAGCACTGCGTCTTCCTCTTTTCGAGACGGAGGCACGCCGCACGCGCTGAAGTGCGAATGCGTCAAAGGAACGCAGCGCGCGCCTGCGAGTATGGCAGAACCGGCGCCTGGCGTGGCAACGCCGGCGTGACGCGACGAAACGAACGCCGGCGCGCACGTGCACCGGGTCACGTCGAAGTGTATTAGCACCTTGACTGTAGCATGTACTCATGTTCTCACATGACACGCATCTCGTAATTATCATGTTTACACCAATCACATACCTTCGTGTTTCATTGAGTCCCGCAATACCACATTTTGTATATGTGACGCTAGCCTAATGGCCGAGAGCGAATCATGAGCGTCGCATGTAGTCATGTTGTTACATAACACGCATGTCATGATTTTCATGTTAGGGTCTGTCGCTTGTGTTCGCCATGCAATCATGTCATACCATAACCATTTTTAGAACATGTCATGCGAACAAAACCGCCGCCAGAGCAGTCAGACAATGAAAAGTAAATCATGACAGTCTTGACATACATGTCATGATTTTCATGATATGACTAGTCGAATATGTTTGCCATAAAGTCATGTTATGCCAGACCAAGTTTGGTATCGATACCATTGTCCAAACGGCCAGGAGAGCTAAAAGTCGTAGGCGGCTCGATAGATAGATAGATAGATAGATAGATAGATAGATAGATAGATAGATAGATAGATAGATAGATAGCTACGCTTGATGTCGCCGAAGTTCGCTAAGAACTGCTTCGCATTGAAAACGTCTTTTTTTTTTGAAGCGGCGCGAAAAGATCTTGAGAGGGGACGAGCTCCAAACCCTTGCTGCTCCTCCGCGTCACCCTCACAAGCCGAATCTCTTCCCTACCCTCTCCGGCATCTGACCCAGAGGTCACGTTCGCATGACGTGCCCAAACAAGCCAAAACCCTGTGTACGTGAGCGGCGTTTTAAATGCGAAGCATTTCTTAGCAAACTTCGGCGACTTTGAGCGTATCTATCTATCTATCTATCTATCTATCTATCTATCTATCTATCTATCTATCTATCTATCTATCTATCTATCTATCTGTCTATCTATCTATCTATCTATCTATCTATCTATCTATCTATCAAGCCGAATATGACTTTCAGCTCTCTTGGCCGTTTGATAATGGTATCGATACCAAACTGGTATGGCGTAACATAACTATATGAAGAACATATTTGACTAGCCATAGCAAGAAAATTATGACAAGTACGTCAAGAATTTTATTATTACAATTCATGGTCCTGCCACTCTTGCGGGGGTTTCGTTCACATAGCATGTTGCAAAACTGGTGTGGTATGACACGATTTCAGAGAGAACACAAGCGACAGAACATAACATAAAAATATGACATGCGTGTCACATAACAACATGACTTCATGCCACGCTCATGATGCGCTGGCGGCCATTTCACTGGCTTCAATTACATCAAATTTGGTATTACGGGACGAGAATGGATGACGAAGTTATGATAGTGGTGCAAACATGATAAACATGAGATGCGTGTCTTGTAACAACATGACTACATGCTACACTCTAGTTTCGCTCACGACCGTTTCACTAGCTTTAGATGTACCAAACTCGGTATTACACGACGCGAACAGATGACAGAGGTAAATGACACATCCAAACATGATAGTCATGACATGCGCGTCATGTAACAACATCACTATATGCCACACTGATGATGTGCTCGTGGCTGTTCGGCTAGCTTCACATATGCCTAACTTCCTATTACGTGACGCCAATAGATGACAAAGGTATGTGACTGGTGCAAACATGATAATCATGAGATGCGTGTCATGTGAAAACATGACTATTTGCAACAGTCAAGGCGCCAATACATTTCGACGTGACGCGGTGCGCATGCTCGCCGCCGTTCATTTTATCGCGTCAAGCCGTCGTTGCGACGCCTGGCGCCGGTCCTGACGTGCTCTATGTCGTTGCGGCAGAATACCAATCCTCCTCATCCTATGCCCTCTCTGCTGTCGACTACAACGGCAAGGCGCTCACAACGGCATCCGTCATTGTCAACTCTTCGGAGGAGGCCGAGGAGGCTGCCATCGCTTTAGGTCTATTCATTCCAATATCACTATGATTGTGACTCCAAAACTGCCATACGCAACTTCAGCACAGGTAGCATCTCATCAACTGCCCTTTAAATTCTTAAGAAACATCCTCCCACGCAAGACGTTGCTCTCATATGGACGCCCTCATATGGACGCTCTCATATGGAGTGGCAATGAGGCGGCTCATACCTGTGCTCGAGGAATGACCGGCCGAGCGCAGGCCTTTGATGGCGCCTTAGATAACGCGGGCCTTTTTCAGCGCGAGATATCGTATTAGACCTTCCACGATATAAAAATTCACTACCGCCTGCAAGCGCACTACATACCACCCCCCCCCCCCTTAGATCATGGAGCTTCGCGCTAACCATGAAATAATATGGCGCCAGTTACAGACCCGCACGATTCCTACCCCATCTTTTCGCCATCATATACACCCTGCGGTATACCCCTCCCCTTTGTGCATTGCAGCGTTGTTTTGACGCATGCGCGTTTCACAGCCTCCGGCGTCCCTCCGTCCCGAAAAGAGGGAGATGCAGTGTTTACTGGGTAACGAATATGCGCAAAATGCAGCATGTTGCATATCGCAACAGTTGCCGTCGGACCGCGCCGACGGATGCTGGTCGCGCCGGTCGTGCCTGGCGTCAGACTATATATATAGAGAGAAATAACGTTTATTTGCACCCGTCTAGAATGACGGGGGAGGAGGCTTCGGCCTCTGCCCCCGATCATCCCCCTAGCCATCGGCCGGGATCCTTTGGGACTCGGTGGCAGTCAGGGCGAGACCGATGACTTCACGCTGTTCTTCGGCGTCACGGCTGTGTAATAAGGCCTCCCAGGATTGCACGTTTCTACTTGGATTATTGTAGGATGGGCAGGTCCATACCATGTGCACTAAACCCGCAGTGCTGTTGCAGTGCACACATCTGGAATTGAACACTTCCGGGTGCCATTTACTGTACAGGTGAGGCTTTGGAAACACCCCGGTTTGCAATTTTCGCCACCTAAGTTCCTCCTTTTTGCTCAGCTGTTTGGCTGCCTCTGGATAAATCTTACGGTGGAGTTTATAGTGTGCGGTGATTTCCTGAAACGTTCGTAGTTCGTCTCTTGTGGAGAAGAACTGCTCGCGCGAAGGCGGCGGGTCAGCGTCGATCGACCGGAAAGTGAGCCCTCGGGCGATCGCGTGCGCCTTCTCATTCCTCTTCAGACCTTGATGGGCCGGGGACCATACTAGTGAGATTAGCTCTATGCGGGTACTGGTCCTTGTCTTAGAATTTTGGCGGCTGTAGCAGAGATCCTGCCCATATCGTAGTTTTTCATGGCTGACTTAGAGTCGCTAACAATCACTCGTGCGCCTTTTTGAGCTATTGCCAAAGCAATCGCAAGTTGTTCTGCCTCTGTTGTGGCTGTGTTCTTAGAAGTGCATCAGGAGACCAGGTCCCCACTCTCGCAAACCACTATCGCTGTGTATGCTCCCTTTCTTAAGTATTCTGCAGCGTGCGTGTAAAGCACGCCAGATCGACCTCCATGTTTCGCCTGCAGGGCTACATCTCAAGCTTTGCGTCTGCCTTCATGAAACACCGGATGCATGTTTTTCGGCAGTGGTATAATTTTCAGTCTTGCCCTAGTTATTTAGGTATGCTAGCTGTCTGTCTGGAACACTCCGTGGGCTCGAACCCCAAGCGCTCCATGATTTTCTTCCCGGTTCTACTTCTCAGAAGTCTTTGGTGCTGTGACATTATGGCGACTTCTATTAGCTCACCAAAGTGTTGGAGACACCCCGCGCAAGAAGTTTAACTGTAGCGGTGTTTGGAGGAAGCCGTAGCGCAGTCTTGATGCCTTTCCTTATAATAGCTTCAATTTTTTTTCTTTTTCTGCTCTACCTAATTTAAGATAAGGGGCAACGTATAGTACACCGCTTATAGATAGCCTGAAGGACCCCCAACAATTTCGTTGGAAAATAAAAGCATTTCTGTTTCTGAATTTCTGATTACGAAAGCTTGAACTAATCTTAAAAGATTGGCTTTCTCATCCCCGCATTCTTGTTAGAAATGCGCTTAAGAAGGCGGCACGTCTGGTTCGCACTAGCTTCGAGTCTCCGGATAGTTTCAGTGTTATATTCCGTTTGCTTGTATGCGCATCCCTAGAATTCTAACACTGTCTATGGTTGGAATAGCATTAGCATTCACTCGTAAAGCGATGTCACAACCCCTTCCAAGAAATTGTTTGTTTTTCTTTTGTGCGATGGTAGAAAAAGAGCCTCTGATTTTTCTGCCGAGCATTTTAACCCTAGTGGTTCGAGATAATGGTCGATAGTATCTATAGCCACCTGAAGTGTGCTTTCAATATGTCCGTCACTACCCCTGTTTATCCACAGCGTCACATCGTCTGCCAATATTGTGTGATGCAGATTGTTGACGCCTTCCAACTTCTCAGGAAGTCCAATAATCGCTATATTAAAAAGAGTCGGAGAGAGTAATGACCCTTGTGGCGTCCCTTTATTCCCCAATTTAATGTTTTCGAGTGACTGCTCTCTCCCATGCTGATAGTGGATGTACGATCTGAGAGAAAGCCCTCACGTAGTTGTATGTCTTGACGCCTACGTTTAGCGCACTTAGGTTCTTAATTAAGGCTTCATGTTTGACATTGTCATACGCCTTGGAGACGTCCAGACCCACAATTACTTTGGTGTCAACAGTCTTTTTGTCGATTATCTCCTCCTTTAGCTGTAGCATAATATCACCCGTCGATATGTGGGATCTGAAGCCTATCATAGTATCAGGGTACAGGTTTTCATCTTCCATGAACCTAGTCAGTCTTGTTTGGATGACATGCTCCATCAATTTTCCTACACAAGATTTTCCAAGCTTGCGATATTTCTCCTTTGTCCCAGCATTCTTGCATATAAGCTGCAAGTTGACGAATGGAGCCTTCGAGATTCCTCAGCATTCTGTTCTTGATTTGTCCGGACCGGCAGCCGTTTTTGTTTTAAGTCGGTTGATTTCAGCCCTGGCTTCTCAACCATGATGGGGCTTGTCTAGGTCCGAGTTTTCTGAACCAGCGTAGTCAGGGAGCTTTTGAGATTCAGCGTAGCTGAGGTATCGATTCCTAACCTCCGTTAATAATTACGTCGTCTGACCTTCATATTTTTACACAATCTTTTGAAGTTGCTGTCGGGCCTCCGACTTGGTTTCTTCTGGGCCTAATAGATGCCGTAGTAGCTGCCATGTTTTAGCACTGCCAATATAACTATCCATCTGATCACAGATACTACCCCACTTTTGCTTGGTAAGTTACAATGAATTATCTTCGATCTCTCTATTTATTGCAGCAACTTCCTTTCGGAGATTCCTGTCTCCTCTTTCCTGACTGATTTTTCACTAAAAGTTTTTCTTTTTCTTTCAAATGCTTACAGATGTCTATCAACAACTTCCTCGTCGCCAGCGTCAATCTCTTCGGTAGAGTCCTGAACCCTTTACTGCAATCGTTATTATCATTTATGGGGTCCTGTTCCGACCTGATATTTCTAAAGGTCACCCAATCTGTGGTTTCAGCTTTTTTCTTATTGATCACCAGCGGCTCATTGGCAACGATAATCTCTGAAATTCTATGATCACTACCTAGGTCTTCCCCGGTATTGCACCCCGTGGCGGTGGTGGCACTGCTGACGAGGGCGTCGTGTCTGGCGTCGTTTCTTGAGATACGCGATTTCCTTTCCACTTTGGCTACAATGGGTCTGTTATAAGTGTCAGCTCGTGTTATTGAACTTTGTTCCCCAAATTTCTGCCCTTAACCTGGGTGAATTCATAACCCTATGCCATATGATGCGCAATAAAGTCGCCCAAAATCAATAGTAGACCGTTCGCTGAAATGACCTTTGTTTTCTTGAAAAGATCACCAAAGTTGATTTTGCGCTGCCTGTGGGAACTATACACATGCAGGATAAAAAGACTCTCGTCTTTGCGCTTCCGAAACCCGAGTTCGACTAAAACATGATCGGTCTGTGAATTCCCCGTCTCGTGCTGCAATGTCGTAATGTTTCTCTTTACAAAGGTCGTAACTTGGGTATCATTACCCGACCCGGCTAAAGAATTGTAACCTGCTAGTTTTGCATTTTCCCTTACTCCTGGATCTCAATAACCTCCGGTCGATTGGAATTGGTAAGAAAAGATTGTAAAACTGCACGTTAGCGCGAGAAATTCCTACAGTTCCACTGCCAAATTGTATTACTGCAAGGGGGCAGAGCCATCATGGTTTAGCTTGAGCGCTTGGCATAGCTATTCTATCTGTCGGTCCCTGCTAGCAAATTCAGCCTTAATTTGCTCAATAGCGTTGCCTACTTGTTTCATTTGTTCTAGTACAGCTTGGAGCATACCTTGTAATGACTGTTTCAACCTCAACCGCTTCAATTTTCGCTCCGTAATTCTCTTCAATATCGGTTTCGTTAGCCCCCTTCTTCTTTAAAGGCGGTTGGTTTTCTACCTGAGGTGTTTCCAGCACCTGCCCTGGTTTACTGGTTAGATGAGCCTTAATTTCATCAAGCTGTTTGCGTAATTCTGCAGTTTGCTCCTGTAATATCCTGTTTTGCTCTTTAAGAGCATTAGTCGTCTCTGTATTAGCATCCTGGGAGACCTTAGTTACCCAACCCACCTGTGGTCCTGTGGATTTTGACTCCTCCTGGGCATAATCACCAACATCATGGGGTGCCTTGTGCTAAACTCCCGGCTTCTCCAGCGGTGACCATCGGGGGAAGGATTCCGAGTGCGCTCTCGATCTACGGCGGTGCTAGGATTTGCGCCTCGAACGATCTTAAACCCCGTCTGTCCTGCTGTACCGCTGCGTGTCCTCTTCAGCCTTGCGTCGTTCTTCTTGCTTCCGCGCTTCTTCAAGCTTCATTTTTCACTGTCGCTTCTTCACTATATAAGGTGTCCGAAAAAGTTCGTTGCACCTTTTGTCTCTGGTCACGTGCTCCTTGCCACACTGATGGCCCCTCGGTGTACATTCATGGTCCTTGGGGGGGAATCCACCACACAACATCTGCATTTTTCGTTCGGGCTGTCACATTCATCGGATCGATGTCCCAGCTCACCACACGTGTAACACACTTCATAACTCTTCTTCTAGAGAAAACATTTCATCGGCGTCCCAAAGCAGATCATCCGTCTCGGCACGTAGTCGTCAACAAAGGTGATGAGTACTGAAGTAGAGTTGCCCATACTTCGCACACCAAGAATAGGTCGATTCTCTTCGTGTGAGAAAGCCAATTCCGATTCCCTCTCAGAGAGTCTGATATTAAGTCCACGTACCACTTCTTTGCCACAGCTTTCAGGCAGAGCCACATATGTCTTCACCTCATACCCCTTGCCGCCGAGCTTTATGACTTTCAGGTCCAACATTTTCTTGGCATCATCCTCCCTGGGCGTGCTGTATATCATTGTTCATTGCTTGTCGTTGACAACGATCCTGTCCTCCTACCGACCTTTCTACAATTACGTCAGTTTCTTTCTTTCTGACCACACGGTCACTATTGGGATTGGAGACCTCCGCTCGGACGTCATTCGTCTCGCAGGCAGAGGAACACCACAGGGCTGGGACATTTCGCCCACTTTGTTCAACGTGGCTATGGCTAAACTCCCTTCCCTATTACAACAGGTTCCAAACATCCAGCATGACATCTATGCAGATGACATTGCAATTTGGGCAACCAAAGAATCAGACAGAACCATTCAGGACGCCCTACATGAAGCTGTGGGTGTGGTACAAGACATGCTGCTGCCGGCAGCCTTACGTGCTCAGTGGATAAGTCGGAGTTTTTATTGGTATACAAGCGGCGCCGCAAAACCGCTGATTCTCCTGACATTTCGCTGTTTCTTGATGGACGTCCTATCCCTCTGGTATAATTATTTCGCATTTTAGGCCTCTACCTTCAGTCCAACGGCAAGGCCTCGCACACTACACACATTCTGGCTCAGCAGATAACTCAAATTACACACATGCTCCAACGCATCACCAATCGCGAGAGACCCTCTGTGAGAAGGATGTCCTCCGCTTAGTACTAGCACTCGTAGTTGGTCGGCTCACCTATCATCTTCCCTTTCACAATCTCACGCTAGCTCAAATCAAAAAGATGGACATCCTTCTATGGACAGCTGTGAATCCGGCTCTCGGCTTGCCTCCACACGCATCTACACAACGCCTCCTTCAATTAGGAGTCCACAGCACCGTAACCGAACTCATGAAGGCCCAGCACAACAGTCAGCTCCAACGGCTCAGGCAGACCCGTCAGGGCTGCGCCATCCTGTCTCGTCTTGGCTACCCAATTCCCAAAAAAGCCGCACAAGTACCGCGACATAAACTTGCGTCTACTGTCTGCGCACTCATCAAAGTGCCTCCGATTCCACGCAATTTGAATCCCTCCCGACACGCCGGTCGTCGACGTGCCCGAGTTCAGGCTATGACACGCATCTTTGGTGATGGTACCTCAGACTTACAAGTACTTTACACTGATGCAGCACGCTACCCAGAGAAGCCAGCTATGTGTTTAGCCGTGACAGATGACACAGGCGCCCTTGTGGCGGCAGCCACACATCGCACTACAGACAGTGGTCTGACAGACGAGGGAGCTCTCGCTCTGGCAATTTTTCACGCTACGACACTGTCACATGACTCCCCTGTCACTATTGTAACAGATTCACAAGCTGCTTGCCATGCTTTCGCTCCAGGACTTGTGGCTGCACATACACACAATATCCTCTCGTCTGTCAGACCGTCCGCATTACGTCCTGTGCGTATCGTCTGGACTCCTGGGCACGCCTCTATTCATGGTAGTGAACGCGTTCACGTGGTTGCCCGAGAGCTGACCGACTGGGCTTCATTGGAAGAGCTGTCCAATCCAGACGACGCATCGACAGAACCACTAAACTACAACGCTACGCTGGAGTACAACCGACAAAGCCGTTATACGTATCCTCCCCCTCATCCTTCACTTAACAGAGCAGATGCTGTCGCTTGGCGGCAACTACAGACCAATTCATTTCCTTGCCTTTATATGCTAAATTGCTTTCATCCTGTAACAGACCGGACTATCTGCTATCAGCATTCGCCCTAGGCGATATCGTCTCCTCCTCCTCTCCACCGTTTCGTGCGCTTTACGTTCCTTCTTTTTCTTTCTTTCCCCCTTCCCCGCTGTGAGCGCGGCAACTTAAGCCCAGCAAATAAACGGCCAGGGGTCTTTCGTCATGGCGAGGCCCAGCCAAGTGTTCATCGTCGTCTTGTCTCTGAGCTAAACGTTACATGGTGTCAAAAGTGGGATACTGACGTTCGAAATGGACCTTGTCAAGCCCCCGTAACCGCTGCAACTGTCCGGCAACATCAGGAAAAACTGGCTGGTATTCAAGCAGAAGCTGCAGCTGTCCATCACCGCTACGGAATCGGAGAAGCCCCGCCCATCGGCCGTAAAAGCAGCGATTCTTCTGAGCACCGCGGGGGACGAGGCGCTCGAGGTCTACAACAACTTCTCGTTTGCGGCAGGTGAGAGCAGAGAAGATAATGACACGTTAGTACGGAAATTTGAAGAATATTGTGTCGACCAGGGTAATGAATTCTACGAAAGGCACATTTTTAGACTGCGAAAGCAGGAAGAGGCCGAGCCCTTTGAGCGGTTCCTACGGGACTTAAAAAAGCAAGCAAAGCTGTGCAACTTCGGTACGCTTGAAGAGTCCATGATCAGGGATCAAGTGGTGTTGGGACAAATAATGCGAAACTTCGAGAAAAGTTGCTGAGCGACAAAGACTTAAACTTGCAGAAAGCAGGAGAAATTTGCAAAGCTGCTGAGATTGCTGCCAGTCAGAGCGCAGCATGGTCAAATGAAAGCCTGCACGTTGACGTTACACGCCACACACACTACACAAAGTTTGCGAATGGAACTCGGTGTCGAAATTGTAACAAGGTACATGCCCCCGAGCGGTGACCGGCGTATGGAAAAACTTGTTATGCATGCAAGAAACAAAATCACTTCGCCGCATGCTGCAACAATGCGCGCAGGATAAGCGAGGTTCACAAAGCCGAAGAAAGCGATGAAAATTTTGACATCTTGGGCATCAGCATTTGCGGCGTCACCGGAGATATAGGAGCGGATTGGATGGTTCGCGGAAAAATAGCCGGTCAGGAGATACAATTCAAGGTAGATACCGGGTCTCAGGCAAATTTGCTGCCCCTAATCCTGTTCAACCGAATCGCCCACGCAAGCACTCCGCGAAAGAGCGCCGTTGTCCTCGCCGCCTACAACGGCAGTACAATCAAACACGTTGGCGTGGCGACCGAAGACCTCGAGATAAACGAAGCACAGCATTCAGTCTCGTTCTTTATCGTGAAAAAGGGGCGCCAAGCCATCCTTGGCTTAAAGACATGCCAGCAGTTTGGTCTGGTACCGGTGACGACGGACGCCGTGAAGGTAGGCGATGGGCAAACGAAATTCCAGCTTGCATTTCCTGACCTTTTCAGCGGCACCGGCTGCGTCAGGCGACCTTACAAAATGGTGCTACGAGAGGATGCCGTTCCAGTCGTGCAGCCTGCCCGCAGAGTACCCATAGCGTTTAAAGGACGCCTGCGACAAGAACTGCAACGAATGGAAAAGGCCTCAATCATCGTCAAGGTGGATGAACCAACTGAATGGGTGAGCCCCCTGGTAGTAGTGCACAAGAAGGATGGTACCCTTCGCATTTGCATGGACCCTAGAGCAGTGAACAGGAGCATTAAGCGGGAGCACTATCCTATCCCTTCACGAGAGGACATAGAGAGCGAGCTGGCAGGAGCACAATACTTCTCCCGGCTCGACGCTAATGCCGGCTTTGATCAGATTCCTTTAGATGAGGCCACTTCACGAATATGCACTTCTGCGACACCATTTGGGCGGTACCGTTTTTCGCGTCTGTCTTTCGGAATTTCCTCAGCCAGCGAGGTGTTCCAGAAAACTCTAACAGAGATGTTCGAAGGGCTGGCGGGAGTGCGCGTCTACGTAGACGACGTTTTAATATGGGGCGACTCAAAGGAAGAACACGACGAACGTGTCATCGCAGTACTAAGGCGGGCGCAAGAGGAAGGGCTGACATTTAATCCAGATAAATGCGTTTTCGGCTCCATGCAGGTTGCATTCCTTGGCGACGTTATCGGAAGAGACGGAATTCGTCCTAACCCTGATTTAATCGAAAGCGTCCGTGCCATGCCACCCCCAAAAGATAAACAGGGTGTGCGCAGATTACTCGGGGTTGTGAACTACTTTCGGAAATACCTGCCAGCTTTGAGCGATAAAACGGCGTTGCTGCGTAGCCTGGTGAAAGAAGCAACGGTGTTTGAGTGGACAACAGCCCATGAGCGCGAATGGGACCAGATCTGCGCAGCGCTTGCTAATCCTCCATTGCTGGCTCTTTTTGATGAAAAAAGAAACACTAAGATAACTGCGGACGCCTCAGGAACAGGTATTGGCGCTGCCTTATTGCAAAGACACGGGGATGACTGGCGCCCAGTGACCTACGCCTCCAGAGCGCTGACGCCGAGTGAAGAGCGATACGCCCAGATAGAAAAGGAAACACTGGCAATTGCTTTCGCTTGTGAAAAATTTCATCAGTTCGTGTATGGACGAAGCATTACGATAGAAACTGATCACAGGCCATTACTTGCGATTGCCGAAAAGAAAATTGCAGATATGCCACCCAGGCTACAGCGGTTTTTCATCCGTCTTATGAAATATTTTTGTTGCAGTTTGTACCTTGTAGGGACCTGTTACTCGCAGACCTGCTGTCTCGGGCTGCACTACCAACTGGCGGAGGCGACCAAGGCGAGGACGTGGACGTCCACACAACGCAAGTAGTCAACAGCATCATAAGCAAAGCGACTATGTTGCGGCTGCAGAAGGAAACCCTCGAAGATCCGCTTCTCAGCCGCACCATGAAACAAATGGAAGATGGCACGGCAATAGACAGTGTACTGAAACCGTATGCGGAAGAGCTATCCGTGGTCAATGGAGTGGTGCTAAAGGGTTGCAAAGTTGTGGTGCCTAAATCGATGCGTGCGGAAATTCTTGAGCGAATTCACGAAGGCCACTTGGGTATGAACAAGTGCAAAGCTAGAGCCCGTACACTGGTTTTCTGGCTGGAAATGAGCAGTGACATTGAGCAACGAGCGCGAACGTGCAGCGTATGTCGAAAGTACGCATACAGTCAGCCGAGTGAACCCCTCCTGCTACAGCCAACGCCCGACCGACCGTGGTATCGCGTAGGCATAGACCTATTTACATTCGCTGGAGAACACTACGTAGTTGTGTTTGATGCCCATTCTAACTTTCCTGACGTCGAGAAACTCAGAGGTACCACGGCGGCGGAAGTAATCGACAAAATATCTGCTATCTTCTCGCGATACGGCATTCCCAACCAAGTTTGCACCGACAACGGGCCTCAATTTGCATCACGAGAGTTTGCGTCCTTCGTGCGCCGATATGACTTCGAGCATATCACCTCAAGTCCAGAGTTCCCACGATCAAATGTCTTAGCTGAAAAGGGGGTACAGATCGTGAAGCGTATTCTAAAAAAAACCCCACGAGTCCCGGGGTGAAGTACGGCTTGGTCTGGTGGCTTATCGATCTTCTCCCCTTGACAGCGGTCACTCACCCGGAGAACTACTGCGAGGTCGTCGCCTGCACGCCACTCTTCCAGAATACAACGTCGACGGTGGCATACCCGTATGGAAACAGCGACAGTCTTCCCGAGGCAGGCCACTACCACCCTTGGAAGCCGGAAATGTGGTCCAGATCAAACATGGAAGCTGGTCACGCCGAGCTAAAGTGGTACGAGAGACTGCACCACGATCATACGTGGTAAGAACGGAAGACCATGGGCTCCTGAGACGGAACCGACAACACTTGCTGCGAACAGACGAAAACTTCAACGACAAGGTCAGCCCCGAGGGTAATCCGAACCACGATGCGAGGCCCCCGACGAAGTTCAGCGATGGACACCGCGGCAACATCACGCCGGACAACCCACTGGGCTGTCACCAGGTGCAACCAGCTCAGCCAGAGAAAGATTATAGCGCCACCATTTCTCCAGACACTCCAGGAAGCCCACTGGCTGGCCTACACAGGTCAGGACGCCAGCGCCGCGAACCGAAGCGCCTTCACTACGGGCCATCCTTCCATCAAGTAAATGAGTGCAAAAGAAATCAGTGCTTTGAAAATGTGTGAAGAGAAGATGTAACAGACCGGACTATCTGCTATCAGCATTCGCCCTAGGCGATATCGTCTCCTCCTCTTCTCCACCGTTTCGTGCGCTTTACGTTCCTTCCTTTTCTTTCTTTCCCCCTTCCCCGCTGTGAGCGCGGCTACTTAAGCCCAGCAAATAAACGGCCAGGGGTCTTTCGTCATGGCGAGGCCCAGCAAAGTGTTCATCGTCGTCTTGTCTATGAGCTAAACGTTACACATCCGACTCACTACCCCTTCTACTGCCCCTTCTGTGGATCCGTACCGACAGTGTACCACTCCACGTGGGAATGCTCTGCCCCACAAGGTGTTCCTCCAATTCCCACCAACCCCACCCCATCCTCTTGGGAGTCTACGTTGCTCAGCTTACGCCGGCAGGAACAGCGGCAGCTGGTCCAGTGGGCTCGCTGGGTCGCGCAAGGCAATGGAGCCCTGGACTGAGGGCCCCACTCAAAGAAGGCTCAGTGTGCATTGTTAATATTAAATGTTTATTCTCTCTATCTCTCTCTCTGTGCCATGGAATGCCTGCTGCCATCCATACTGCTCCACCAATCACAGATGCCGAGCGTCCGGAGAGCGCCAGTCCTTCTTTGGGCCTAATAATAACCTTGTGATCCGCGTTCGGAAGCCGCGGTAGATGCGACGCTACTGACCGCTCCACTAGCTTTTTTCCCGCCGCTTTATATGAGGGTCTCCCGCTTACACCATGCTTGTCGCCATTGAACGCGGCCAGCACCGTCCTGCCTTCTTTTCCGCATCCACTGCTTGTAGACGCCGCCCTGGTGGCGCCATCGCGTTCTCGTTGTTGACTCTCCTGGAGCTTTGCCACACGTTTTGACACTTTCTTCACCCAGTCCGAGCTTTCCAATTCTTCTTCATCGGCATCTCTATCATTAACAGTCACTTCCATCGTCATACTGCCTCCACATACGCTCTACGAGCCGATGCCTGGAGCCTTGACCGCCGATCCGACCGCATTGGCGCTAGGCCGAACAGTGGAGTTGGCGAGACGCACAACGTGGCCGAACACCAAAGTCGCAATAAAATCCTTTAAAATCCACTTACAGTCTCCAGAATGGTAGCCACAGGATCCTCAGCACGTCCTCAACCACACACAGCACTTTATCAGCTGGATGTTGTCCTTTCCGCGTGAAAAAGTAGTCATTTCACGGAGCCGACGCGGAGCCGTGTCTACACCTTCTTCCTCGCAGGTGCTAACGTAGCGTCACTGTGCCCAGCGTGCGCGCGCGTCGACGCTAATTTGGCGTATGTTGGGCCTTTCATGATGCGCTTGCGGCCCTTTTGCTAGCTGGACATATGCAAAATTTGCTGTTAAGTGACGTCAATGGATGACGAAAGTATATGACTGGTGCAAACTTGATAATTCTGACATGCGTGTCAGGTAAAAAAATAACAACTTACCACGCTCGTAGCGTGCTCGTGGTCGATTCGCTAGCTCCACGTATACTAATTTTGGTATCACGTGACGTGAATAAAAGACGAAGGTAAAGGACACATCCAAACATGATAATCATGACACAGATGTCATCTACGGCACCTCGGTATGTTGTACTGATTTTAAAATGACATATCAAACTTTTTCATTCGTGCTTCGCATATGATTATATCCCACTGTACTTGGGATCTGCCTTTCTCTTATTTTTGTTGAGCACCGTTGTTTTCAGGTTCATTGCCTCTTTCTGCAGGATGGTTTGAAAACGCTGGCTTGGACGCGTTAGAATATACGAGCACAGTGAGTGCGCAAATGCCAGGAGCATTCAAAGGCGGTCGTCTGCTCGATGCGCTGAATGCAGGGACAAGAACGCATACGAAACGCCGACACATTAGCCCCGCAATTTGTTGTAGTTCACAGGGAAAAACGAAAAAAAAAACTGGCTGTATATCCACGGAGTGAATGATGGAGAGCGGGGCGAAGCATTCGTTCGTCCATGCGTCCATCTGTGTGACCGTCCATGCGTCTGTTCGTGCGCCCATCCCTGCGTTCGTTCATGCATCCACCCCTGCGTCCGTTCATGCTTCCATCCATGCATCTGTCTGTGTGTCCATTCGTCCATCTATTCAACACTCCAAGTCCCACCATGTCGCATCTTTTTATCATATATTCCCTATATAGAAGCACCGCCATTCAGTGGACATTCCAAGGACTAAACGAGAGGTGGCACGCGCACACATATTACGGCTTGCGCTTCGGGTCTACTTCCCACCTTCAACCACCTTGAGTTCATGGTATATACTAGTTCACTGTATTCATGGCACTGCCGCCCAATGCTCGCTAAACCTTTCTAAAACCAAGGAGGTCACGCTCAGCGAGTATAACGTAGCTACCTTTTCCTGTCAGATAGTGCTCAATGTACATGCCCTTGGCTGCTAATGTGAAATGAGAGACAGGAGGATTCAGCTTTTAATTTCTTACGGCTTGCGCTTCGTATCTGCTTCCCCCCTTTAACCACCTCGAATTCATTCATGGTATACACTAGTTCATTGTATTCATGGCCCTGCGGCTCAACGCTCGCTAAACCTTTCTAAAACTAAGGAGGTTACACCCAGTGAGTATAATGTAGCAACCCTTTCTTGTCCGATTGTGCTCAATGTACAAGCCAATGGCTGCTAATGGGGATCGCAGCCGAATGCTCCTGTCTCCACCAAAAGCCGAATGCTCCTGTTTCTCATTTTCAATTAGCAGCCATTGGCATGTACTTTAAGCACTATTTTTTATTGTTAAACAACGTACAGAAGAAATCTCTCATAGGTACCACCTTGGAGGTCAAATGTTATACATATTTCGGGTATGTAGCACTGGTGGTACGTACTACGAGGGACGCACAAGCCACGCCATAAGTAGCTTCGCCCCTAAAACAAAGAACGCTCACACTCCTATATTGCGTGTCGCTATTTATCTAGAGTTTTATTATTCTCTTTTGGCAACAAAAAATTGGCAGACCCGCGTAGAGTGGAAATGCTCATATGCGAAGCACGAATGAGGAATGTCACTTTAAAATCAGAACAGCGTTATCATGTGGAGATAAATTGTGCCGTACATGGCTTCCGTGTCATAATTGTCATGTTTGGATGTGTCGTTTACCTTCGTCATGTTCGTCATCTATTATTCGTCACGTGGTACCAAATTTAATATATATGGAACTGCTTCGTCATCCATTGACGTCACGTAACAGTAAATTTGGTATATGTGGAGCTTGCGAAACGGCCGTGAGTGCACCATGAAGGGCCCAATATAGTCCAACGTAACGATGACGCGTGCGCACGCTAGGCACAGCGACACTACGTCGGCAAATTCTGAACACGTCATAGTCTCACGACGGACGCGACAGCAGTGACCAGCGTCTGTCGGCGTGGCATCACTGTAGCGTGGTTTGACGGCAACCGGCGTGAAATTCGTCATGCTGTATTTCACGCCGATGCGTTACCCAGACAGCACTGCATCTGCCTCTTTTTTCTTGACGGAGGGGCGCTGGACTCGTTAAAATGCACGTGATCATCGAAATGTGTTGGCACCTTGACTGAGGCATGTAGTGATGTCCTCACATGACAGACATCTCATGATTATCATGTTTGCACAAGTCACAAACCTTCCTCATTCATTGACGTCAAGTATCCCCGAATTTGGTAAATGTGGAGCTAGTGAAATGGCCGCGACTGTATCGAGATTGTAGCCTGTAGTAATCTAGTTACATGATGAGCACATCTGATGATTGACATGTTCGCTCCAGTCGCATACCTTCGTCACCCATTCACATACCGTAACACCAAGTTTGGTATGAGTGGCGCTAGCGAAATGGCCGCGAGTGCATCATCAACGTAGCCTGTAGTCATGTTGTTCACATGATACGCATCTGATGATTATCATGTTTGCACCAGTCACATACCTTCGTCAAACATTCACGTACCATAATACCCAATTTGGATATTTGAAGCCAGTGAAATGGCCGCCAGCGCATCATGAGCGTGGCTGTAGTCATATTGTTACATGGTACGCATGTCATGATTTTCATGTTAGGATGTGTTGCTTGTGTTCACCATGCAGTCTTGTCATACCATTCCAGTTTTGAAACATTCCATGTGAACGAAATCATGGCAAGAGCAGTAAAACCATGGAATAAAAATTATGACAATCTTGGTATACATTTGTTGATTTTCATGTTATTACTTGACAAATATGCCATACCACTTTTCATATCGATATCATAATCGAAATGACCAGGAGAGCTGAGATAGATAGATAGATAGATAGATAGATAGATAGATAGATAGATAGATAGATACGCTCAAAGTCGCAATAGTTTGTTGAGAAATGCTTCGCAATTAATGCGTAATTTACGCACGTCGTACTAAATTTTTGCCATGTCACGTGCCGCTGTTGTAACCTCAGAGCACAATCGTCTACGCAGAGGACCAATGTCCCTGCTTTCCCGTTTACGCAGGGCCATTCATACGCGCCCATCATGCCCTCCTTTTTTGGG
This sequence comes from Rhipicephalus annulatus, assembly GCA_013436015.1. NCBI lineage: Eukaryota > Metazoa > Arthropoda > Arachnida > Ixodida > Ixodidae > Rhipicephalus > Rhipicephalus annulatus. The sequence continues at coordinate 96,349 of WOVY01006465.1, forward strand.
CGCGTTCGCGCACAAGGAAAGAAATGAGAGATCATCTTAAAATTTGACCCTTTTCCGCGTCACGTAGCGTTGCAACATTTGGCAGACGTGATTGCGAATGCCTGTTCTACGCGTTCCGCTTGTCAGCTAAAATTCTCAAACCTGGTGAGTGACCCTTTAAGGCAACTGAACCGCAAAAACAATCTTCTTCTTATCAGTCGATTGTTTATTCGTGCAGCACAGGAAAGGCGCCTACGGTGCATTGAATGGGAAGCAAGAAACACTGCCCTCTTGTACGTACAGGATGGTTGAAAACTTTCTGTCATTCATTTTTTTGTAGTTTGCTCATAAAGCATGCAGCTTGTTTAGACAGTGCCGTTGTCGCGGCTGGTGACACGTGATTGCTGCTAAAGTGGAGAAAATTAAGCCACCCGAAACGTGAAAGACAGGCACGACTTGCACTATTGAACGTATATATGCGACAAAGCAGCAACGTTTTGCCCGGCTACGTCTCCAGCAAACACTAATGATTCGACATTATAAGGTTGAGTTGATGGTATCGCAAATACGCCAATTGCTTTTGTCAAAAAGCAGCCGCTCGGTAGGCAATATTTCTTGTGGAATCTCGCGTAAAATATTTGTGTCAACAATTACTTAAATACTTGATTGATATGTGGGGTTTAACGTCCGAAAACCACCATTACCTAAATACGTCTCTTTTTCTTGTTATTGGTAGTGCCGCCCACACTGGCATGCAGAGGGTAGTCGCAGGTGTTCATTACTTGATTTTGATTGATTGATTTGTGGGGTTTAACGTCCCAAAACTACCATTTGATTATGAGAGACGCCGTAGTGGAGGGCTCCGGAAATTTTGACCACCAGGAGTTCTTTAACGTGCCCCCAAATCTGAGTACACGGGCCTACAACATTTCCGCCTCCATCGGAAATGCAGCCACCGCAGCCAGGAATTGAACCCGTGACCTGCGGGTCAGCAGCCGAGTACCTTAGCCACTAGACCACCGCGGCAGGGCCATTTCTTTATTTTACGCAAAGAACAAAAAAGTCACAGCTTTCCCGCAAAGGCGAAGCACTGAACGCAATAGAAACAAACTTAAATGTCACACGATACAGGGCAAGCAGATAGAAACATGCCCCACGTTGCTCAAGCAAACACGACGCACAAAACCTACTCACAGGTACAGATGAATGCGAATAAGTGTTCCAGTTGTTACTACGGTGTGTCTGAACAGCGTGCCCTTTTCGCAACTGAACACTGTGCAGCGAATGCAGTGACATTTGTGAACACGGTAACTACAACATAATCGTTCCGGTGAGCGCCAAGGCTTTTTATACTTTCCACCGCAAGAAAAGCGTGCGTTCACGTTAGTATCTGCCCTCCACCCTTTACGTGGCAAAGCAAGTGTGAGAGATCAACGCCTCAGCACGGGTCGTCGCATCGTGACGATCTAGTGATACTTAAGGAGGCACACATAAAGGCTCCCTACGGCGATGCGCGCTGATTGCGCCATCTTGCTGCTGATGCTGGAAACACGATAGTCCCCCCGAGCGTGCCTTCACCTGCACTAGCGGTTTCAGCGTTGAAGCAAGTGCTCCTGCGTTTTTCAGTGGCTAATTACACGCAAACGCAAGCAAGATGTCGGACGTTCAATTCCGCAAGCTGGAGTCTTGTCTGAATTCTTTCTTTTCTTGCGTTTTCATATATATAGATACGTATATAGAGATACGGTGAATGACGGTGGTCACCAACGCCAACGTCGACGGCGAAATTCAGATGTGTGTGTTCATATAATTGGTATGTAAATAAAAACACAAGCACTTCATACCACAAGTGTCATTGTGTAGAGAGCATTTCAGGAGCAACGAAGTCTCAGAATTAGCTCTAATCTAGCTCTTTTTGCAACGGACCGAGGTTTTCTTCTTTAGCAGTAGGTCTTTTCAGTGTTGAGTTTCATTATATATACCTTTACCAGACAGCAGAGCATTCGCTGAAGACAGCCTTACCGCTAAAAAAATTACGCAACACCCTATTGAGAACCAAGAGGGTGGCGCATAGTAAGTCGCCTTGAAAGTCTCTTTCTTTATAACGGCGCTTGCGTCTGACAATCTGGCTTAAAAATCAAAAAAAGTCTGCAGACCATAGGCATACGCCAACTTCCGTAGTCATTTACTGCAATTGTAGCGAGCTGTCACTTGCGCCACGCATTGCCAAACCTTTCGTTTTTTCACTTGTGGCTTTGCGAACATTGGGAGGAAGAGAAAAGAGCTTGCAGACAATATCAAGATCTCCCCTATCAGCTTCTTTGCAGATCGGTAAGCATGCGCAAACTTACTAGCTGTCCACGTGAAAGGAGGTCCTTACTTTATCAGAATGGAACCAATCTCTCTTACTCGAGGAGAGCATCTAAGGCAAGTTTTAAAATACGTTTTTTTTGGTTCAGAAAACATCATTCTATTTTTGTCTTTTCTACCACTGACACATTAGGGTAATCACCCCAAACTGAATTGCCTGACAGGGCCTGATGTCAATTTATATTGTAGGGCACTGCGATTCCTCAGTTACTTTAATTTATATGAAATACAGTAAATAATTCACGCGAATTGGCGATTGTGAGTATTGTGTACCAGCTAAAATCAATTGATTTAGCGCAAGAGCCATATAATGGCGCCACATTGACTTTGAGACCATATTTGATGCCTCCAGTTTAATTCATTCTATTTCTTTTAGCCTGCTTATTACAGTAGTAAAGTATCAGCAGTCCCTTTATTTTCTTGTGAACGTCTATTTGATGGAGGTAAAACTCCATGGCCCGGTTAAAACTACACTGACTTTGAATTCCCTTTCAGCCAAGTGCTCTGGGACTTTCTTCCGTATATATATGTAAGCATGTATGTTTGGTATAATAGTGAATAAACTGAAAATAAAACTGAATTCTTTACCTAACACTGCGAATCATATTATAATGCAACCAACTCACTAAAATGCTTATTTATTTGTACTATTTATTGAGGGGTGAGGTTTCGCCCAAAGCCAGAGAACCACAGCAGTTCTGAAAGAGCTGACTCTTTTGTACGCTGTCTTTCTCTTCTTCACGAGTGCTGGTCGATTAGTTTAAGCTCGTGAGTCCGGCCAGACGATGCACTGCTGCCTGCGTCACCCGTGAAAATGGTGCCACCAACGCTTTGCCCTCGTTGCAACGCCAGCGCTGCACTCATTCGTCAGCTTCCAGTAGCATTATTTTACACATGTATGGACGGTTTCCTTACACAGAGAGGTAGTGTCATCCCCCTTTTTTACGTGTCTACCATGTGCCATAATTTTGAGGTTAGCACCAACTCAGCGACCAAACAAAAGTGCAACTCGGGTCAAAACAGCAACAGATCAAGCAACTGATGTCGACTGCTGTAGTATTCACTGCAGCAGTATCACTGCACTTGTTTTTATGGCAAAGACATCAGTGTTCTTAGTTTGTTTCAATGAGGCACAATGTAGAGACGGCATGCTATTCTATTCGGCACTAGGGTAGAGTTCTTTAAAGAAGGCAACTTTTTCGATTACTTCATTCCATCTAAAAAAACAAGCACATAATGATTTTTGTCCAGCAATGACCCGTAAGAGAGGTAAAGCACCTTTCTTACGGTTTAAAAGGGACTTTCGTGAAGCCGAAGAGCCTCGCAGCTCACTATGCAGACGTGCGCACTTCCTGGCAGGCTCGCATTCACTGAAGTGCACGTTCGTTAATGGTTTCGAGGAAATACAGCCAGCAAAGCCATTATACGGTCTTGAAAAAAACGTCGAGGAAGGAAAATTGAGACGTTCAGAATGTTAGGCAGACATCACGCTTCGGTGATTCGAAGCCCTCATTAGGATGCCTTCGACCAGAACGACTTGCGAGAGAAAGACGGGGACTCCAAACTTCCAGCAAAGCCCGGAGGACGTCATGTCGCAGAGCGCTTGTGCACATCTGGCAATATGCCAGCGAGATCGTAGAAGACAGCTTGAAACTTTCACGGTGAGATAATCACAGAGAAAAACGGGGAGCACGTTGCTTAAAAGCTTCTTTAAAAGAAAGCTAATATCTCATAGTACGAACACGTGGAAGCACTAGCAATTCAACTAAGTCTTTATCTTCAGGACACTTCTGAAACGTGCGCCAACGTCAATTTCAGAGATGCCGAGTTGAACTGGAAAACCCACCGTCAGCGTCGGAAGCGTCAACATCTGATTGCTCCATGAACTGCTGAAAAAAAACTGTACGTTGAAATCTCACTTTAAGTTGTTTTAGTTGGTTATTACGCTTTTATTAATGTGGACGCATTTCTTAGTCGGGCCAAGTCAGGCGTCCAGCGGTGTTCGCAAACCGGCAGGATTATCTCTCCGTCCTCACTCTCTCTCCCATAGCAACAGCTGCGGGTGCGCGCGCTTATCCTCGCCCCTAGCAATCAGAGAAGGTGGTGCGGGCGGAGTAGTGGAAAGTGAGTGGAGAAGAACACGCTTGCATCGCGGGAGCTCGGCGAATTTCTCAAATCTGTGTAGGCAGTGTAGGATGGGGTAAGTGCAGCGCTTCGCTGCTCTTTCGCTTGCCGTTCACTCTCTCTCTCTCTCTTGTTTGCGCCCCACTCTCATGTCTGCTTGCTCATACGTGTAAATCTTTCGAGTGAAGCACACGTCTCACTCTCGACTATTATCTGGCTGATGAATGTGTAAATAAAGGGTCACGGTACAAATCATCATTTCGTCAATAATATACGCCTTCAAGATTATTACGCTGAGTGCTATCAGCGCCAGAAACGCATTCGCATTTCCTCAAGATTTCTTTTGAGAGATGGGAACTTTTTTTTACTGACTGTTTATTTTAGAAAAAATTTGTTATTTTCTCGACGCAGAACTGGTCAACATGGTGTACTTTTATATTATCTGAAATTTCATGTCCCGAAACCGCCAAATGATTACGAGAGACGCCGCAGTGGAGGCCTGCGGAAATTTCGCCGACCTGGTGCTCGGTACGTGCACCTTTATCTTAGCACCCACATATCCCAACATATCAATCAGCACACGGGCCTCCGAAATTTTCGCTCTCAAAGAAAATCCAACCGTCGAGGCCGAGATTCAATCGCGCGACCTATGGGTCTAAAGCTGAGTGCCTCTGTCAGCATATTAGTGAGGCAGTGCTGGATATTGAGGTAATATGCACATTAATCTCGTCACTGCACAGAGCAGAACAAAACCATTGCGAGAGTTCACAGTCCCGTTGTGAAGTAACCACACGACGTCGACATGGCGTGATAAATTGCGAAATTTTGGGTAGAAACTGTAAAACTTGTTAAGTGGCAACGTGTTGTCATCAATGCATATTGTAACTCGAAAAAACATGGGCTGGTCTCGGAGGTGCTGCAAAACAACCTGAGGTGTACCGAATTGGAAGATTCCATTATACCGTGCGAATCGGTGCTATGCAAAGCACGAAGGAGAAATGTTATTATGTCACATTAAAATCAGCTCAACATTACGAGTTGGAAATAAATGAGGCTGTACATAACTTCCGTGTCACGATTATCATGTTTGTATGCGTCGTTTACCTTCGTCATCTATTCACGTCACGTGATACCAAATTCAGTATATGTGGAGCTAGCAAAACGGCGGCGAGAACGCTCTGAGCGTGGTATGTTGTCATGTTCTTACATGGCACGCGTGTCAGGATATTCATGTTTGCACCAGTCATATATTTCGTCATCTATTGATGTTACGTAACAGCAAGTTTGATATATGTGGAGTTAGCGAAACGACCGCGAGCGCATCATGAAGGACGCAATATTCTCCTACGTAGCGGTGACGAACGCGCAGACTGGGCACAGTGGCACTACGTTAGCAAAACGCAAGCACTCTATATTCTGACGCCAGGCACGACCAGCGTTCGTCAACGTGCCCCGACGACAACCGGCATGAAATGCGACATGCTGCAGTTCGCGCCGTTGCGTTACCTAGACGACACGGCGTCTCCCTCTTCTCGTGACGGAGAGACGCTGGATAGGCTGAAACACGCATGCATCAAAGCGACGCAGCGCGGCGCGCGCCTATGAATATATGGCAGGACCGGCGCCTGGCGCGGCAACGCCGGCGTGACGTGACGAAACGAACGCCGGCGAGCACGAGCACCACGTCACATCGAAACGTAAAGGCGCCTTGACGGCTGCAAGTAGTCATGTTCTCACTCGACACGCATCTCATGATTATTATGTTGTACCCATCACATACCTTCGGCATCCATTCGCGTCCCGTAATACCCAATGTGCCAAAAGTGATGCTTGCGAAACAGCCGCGAGCGCATAATCACTGTGGCATGTAGCCATCTTTTTACATGACACACATGTCGTGATAATCATGTTTGGGTGTGTCATTTACCTATGTCGTCCACTCACGTCACGCAACACCGAGTTTGGTATATTTGAAGCTGGCGAAACGGCCGCTAGCGCATCATGAGCGTAGCATGTCGTCATAATGTTACATGACACGCATTTCATGTTTATCATGTTTGGACCAGTATCATACCTTCGTCGTCCATTCACGTCCCGTGATACTAAATTTGGGTATAATTGAAGTGAGCGAAATAGCCACCAGCGCATTATGAGCGTGGCATGTAGTCATGCTGTTACATGAAACGCTTCTGATCATTACCATGTTTGCACAAGTTAAATACCTTCGTCATTCATTCACGTACTGTAATACCAAATTTGGTATATGTGACGCTAGCAAAACGGCCCCGAGCGCATCATGATCGTGTCATGTAGTCATGTTTTTACATGACAAACAAGTCATGATTTTCATGTTTGGGTCTGTCACTTGTGTTCGCCATGCAGTCATGCCATACCATACTAGTTTCGCACCATGTCATGTGATCGAAACCACCGCAAGAGCTGCAGGATCACGAAATGTATAACATGACATTCATGACATATATATCATAATTGTCATGCAGTGACTAGTTAAATATGTTTTTCATACAGTTATGTTATGCCATACCAAGTTTGGTATCGATACCATTATCGAAACTACCAGACGAGCTAAAAGCCGTAGGCGGCTAGATAGATAGCTAGATAGATAGATAGATAGATAGATAGATAGATAGATAGATAGATAGATAGATACGCTCAAACTCACCGAAGTTCGCCGAGAAATGCTTCGCATTCAAAAGCCTGAAAGGCGTCCTATCCCTGACGGCGTGAAAGAACAAAAAGAAGCTTTCTGAAGGGGCGTCAGCAGGAGTGATCGGGATTAATACAATCGACCGAAAAAGAAAAGCAGAAATAGACTCGTCTTAGACGAATGCTCAAATAACCTTGTGGCCTTTAAGGCAAGACTGCATAGATTTATTTCGGTTTTGACCATTTAACCTGATGAACCAATCCCTACGTTTTTTGCACCTTTTGAGGCTACAATGCTTCCTGTCACCTTCTTAATAGACGGCATTTCAAATATAATTGCCAAGATTAAACTGTCATCATCCACTGGTTTCGATGAAATCACATCGAAGTTTGTGAAGAACACCAAATTCATTTCCGCGGCTTATCTAACACTGTTGTTTTCCAGTCACTGTCATCTGGAACCCTACCAAAAGAGTGGAAAATGGCCAAGGTCACTCCAGTCTACAAATCAGGCAGCAAGAGTTCACCCTTAAACTACCGCCCCATTTCCATCACATCAGTGCCTTCTAAGATCATGGAGCATGCCATATACGCTCATATTATTAGCTTTCTTAAGTCCAATTTTTTTCACCATTCTCAGCATGGCTTCCGCAAGCGACAATCCTGCGAAACAATATTAGCTGCTTTTCTCAATGACCTGCACCTCAATCTAGACGCTAACACTCAAACTGATGCAATTTTTCTTGAAAGCATTCGACAAAGTTGTTCATCAAAGCTTACTACTAAAACTCTCCCGACTGAATCTAAACCCCACAGTTCTAACATGGATTAAGCAGTTCCTCACTAAGCACCTGTAGTCAGTGCGTGCCATTAACAACAACTCTGAGCCTCTTTCAGTGAAATCCGGCGTCCCTTAGGGTTTGGTATTAGGCCCCCTACTCTTTCTAATTTGTATTAATGACCTACCATTGCATGATACTAGCAAAATCCGCATGTTTGTCGATGATTGCGTTATTTATTGTTCAGTTGTTAACATTACTGACCAGTCTGTTCTTCAACAGGACTTGCACAATATTAATGACTGGTGTCAACGCTGGTTAATGATTTTAAATACTCGTAAATGCAAAACAATGTCGTTTTCTTGCAGTCCTAACCCGTTAAAATTGAAATATGAAATAGCAAACCAACAACTAGAGATCGTATGGCAATATAAATACTTAGGTGTGACGATATCGAATAATCTCGACTGGTGTGCACGTGTGCACGTTATTGCATCATCTAACAAAACATTCGGGTTTTTACGACGTCACTTACAAAGCGCTCCATGGCATGTCAAGTTACTAGCTTACAAAACACTAATACGGCCAAAACAAGAGTACGCTTCAGCAATTTGGGATCCTCGCCAGATATTCCTCACAAACGCCCTTAAGACTTTTCAGAATCGTGCCATTCATTCATACGATATCAGTGTAACATCCTTAAAATCGGATTCCGGAGTACAAACACTGTCTAATCGACGCCACAGTGCTAGTTTATCATCGATTCATAAATTCTACCACAGCGCGCTCAATCAGGCCCCGTATAATTTGCCACCATTACGCATATCCTATCGCATTGGTCACCCCTTAAACGTTGCCCGTCGTCATGCTCGCACAGTCACCTTTGCATCTTCTTGTTTTTCCTCGAGCAGCCAAGGATTGGTCTGACCTTGCACAAGAAATCGCAAACTCGAGCACTACTGCCTTTATTGAAGCGATCACATCGCAATATACCATATAATAAAGTGTTCAACCTGTTGTATATACTGTAACCCACCCCTTATGTGTTACCCCCTGGTGGGGTCTTTAAGGAATAAAAGTGAAAGTGAAAGGTATCTGTTGACAATGACGCTGGACTCGACCAATATGTAGTGTAGGCATCTCTTCATGAAATCATGACCTCGACAACAGCGTCAGAACAGATATCCTAGCGGTTAGAAGAGTGACCAACACATGACGTGTTATGTTGCATTGATCACGATGTAAGAGTACGTAAGTGCGCAAACAGGGCATTGGCCTATGTTAAGGCAACACGCTATAATTGCCCTGTGCGTAAGAAAATCAAAGAAAACAAAGATAGAAACAAAGATAGAAGAAAAAGAAAGGAAGAAAGGAAATAAATGAAAATAAACAAGCCAGGCCCGTCTACTTCACTCTTCGCAAACCATTCTTCCCTAGCTAATAAGGGACTTCTTCAGTCATCAGTTCTGCCACGTATTTTTAATGGCAAAGGCCAACAAAGCATGGCTTATGATTCTAATTTTTCATTACCCGTTGTTATCAGCCCGGCTATGCCCAATTCAGGCCAAACCCTTCTCCCACGTTCCACTCATAGCCACATTATGCCCGCAAACTTCTCAAAATGTTCTGCCCATCTTTATTTATGTCACCCCTCAGGCACGTGCCTTCTTAAGAAACGCGGACAACGTTTCACATTTGAGCTTCTGGGAGCTTTTTTTAAAGAAAATATTTAGGACGATTTGTTGCTGCATTGGTTCTCCCGCAAGTACCTATGCATTCCACTGTATCATGCTCTCCAGATATATGAGGGTGTTATACACTGCCCACTCTCCTGAGAATAAATGAAGCAAGTGCAAAAAACTAATCTTCGTTTTCAAGTACGAATAGTCAATACATGAGTCATAAAAAGCACCGACTTGAGCGTGTGGTTGTTTGTTGTATGTATGCTTGCGCAACCAGCAGAGATGCATACAGATATGATTATGAACACTGGGGCCAGCGTTACAACAGAGTAATACACAAATACCTCCATGCGCTTGTAGTTGGGTGCATGTTCAAGACAGAAATACAACTAATATTACGCCGAAATCATCCAGTGAGGCGTGCCTCATTATCAAACACTGTCTTTGAGAAGCTGACGAATACATTTTTTTACAATTTTAAATAATTGCTTCAAGGGCGGCACGATTTTATCTATGTTTTACTCAGTATACGAAAAGCGATTGCGGGGGCACTAAACGCGTTGCAGATGCCATTGTTTTCACGCTATTAAGGAAACTCATAAAGCTAAGGCAGCATTGTAAAGTAGCTGGTTAAGCACTCGTTCAGGCTTTCTAGCCGCTATCCGCTTCACGCATTATTTCAGATTGATTTATTGATATGTGGGCTTTAACGTCCCAAAACCAGCATATGAATGTGAGAGACGCCGTAGTAGAGGATATGACTGTGCAGATGAAGCAGATCGCTCTACGCCGACGCTGCTCCTTGTGCATCTATACCATTAGCGAGAACAGACGCCGCTACAAGTCTTCAATCACTTGCACGAGAACTGACGCTCGCTAAGTGGAATTCGACAGCATTTACAAAAGCCCTTCTTCATAACTTGGACCAGCACTTACAACTGCGTCTTCGGTCGGAAATAACCAGAGCTGAAAAGACACTCTGGAACCCTCTGTGGCTCGGCGTGTACTTTACGAATGCCTATTCGTTTCAAATCAGAATGGCCAGCTGCCCGACATGTGAGAACTGTGGCTGCGCATAGACAATTGCGAATCTGCTCTGTACTCATCTTCAGTGCACCAAGAAAAGCACGTAAAAAGTTCTAGAAAGCCCTGTCAATCGCCAATTATTGGAAGGGTGCTATGACACTGGCCGAGGCCGTCCTCAGCCCGCAGGACATTGAGAGCGTTATTGTACTTCCTAAATGCTAAGCATTTCTTAGCGAACTTCGGTGACTTTAGGCGTATCTATCTATCTATCTATCTATCTATCTATCTATCTATCTATCTATCTATCTATTTATCTATCCATCTGTCTATCTATCTATCTATCTATCTATCTATTGTGACGACAAAGACCGAAACCGGCACTCTGGCACAGATGCGCATGCTAGGCTAGCGAGCAAGAAGAGGCAGAATAGAAATGCTTGCCCGACGAGCAGGCGTTGTGTCAGTCTCGCTTATTACAATGGTGCAGCCGACGTATAAGAAGTCTTACGTCCCGGCTTCGTCATCCATGACAGCCGCAATAAGCGCCGCTTGAGGACGGCGTCAAGGCCTCCTCGGCAGCTGTTCACCTGCCGCCACTGCCACCACCGTTCAAGAACAGTGTCAAGGCCTCCTCCGAGGCTTCAGTACACGTTACCGGTACCATTTCGCAAGCCGACAGAACTCTCTGCGGGAAGCCACCAGTACGTGTCTTCGTGGTTCGTCGGCAGTGCACAGCTTCTCCATCGAGGAACGCCGTTCACGCTTCCTTGGTAATGGGGTCCCACCCGCCACTTCAGCTACCCTTCAAACCACCAGTGGACGGCGTCAAGGCCTCCCCTGGGGTTGTAGGGCATGACCTTATTGACACCCTCCCACCGTTTCGCGGCAAGGATACGCACCGGCTCCTGTCCTTTGGGAATGCCGCTCACGCTTCTTATGGCCTACATTCCCGTTGCCGCACTCTTTCAACATACGAGCTGCCAAGGAACGCTTTCCAGGCTTCTGTGATCGTCAACCTCACCGGCGTGAGTGCTGCAACCGCTACTCATTCGAAGACCGCGATCATCAACGCTTCGGACTTCACACATGACAGCGCCGCGAACCTGCGGCATACCATCGCGCTACTCCGCGTCAAGACTAATGAACTGAGTGCGTCAATATTCGAGCGAGCTCCTACAATGTTGACAGAATTGCGTGCCACTAACGCCGTGTTGGATTTAGCTGCCTCGCACGATTTTGAGGCAAGCCCATTGGAGCAACGCAGGCAACTTTGGGGCACTCTCCTGCCGCTCTCAGACCAGCTTGACGGCGTTGCCTCAGTGACATCCGCATTCTCACGTGCCGCGCCACCATCGCCGTCCACCTACGAACTGCTGGAATTCGACGGGCTCCGGAACGACGCCGACAGCTGGGTGACAACCGTCAACGCGCTACCAATGCGCGCGGCCTGGACAGAGAATCAGAAATGGTATGTGGCCATAGACCATATTCGGGAAGGTGCAGCGGCGTGGCACCAGTATGAAGGTTGGAAGCAGCAGTCATGGGCGGAGTGGAGCGTCAAGCTCATAGCTGCTTTCGGTCCGATTCCCTGTACCACCTGCCCATGTAGCTCGACCTTCTCTCAGGACGGAACTCGGGAAAATCGCGACCTAGAGGATGCGATTCGAGCCCCTACCATCCTGTCATCTCTCGGTGACCAAGATGTAGGGAACAATCACGATCGTGTAACTCTGCCTTGCACAGGTTATTTCTGCTGTCGTATTTGGAGCTCCTGAGAAGCACCGGCCTGACGGTGCAGCTGTGTCAGGCGGGTCCCTGATGGCAAGATTTGCGCAACGCTCCGCAAGAGGCCCCAACGCAGGTCGTCCGGTCGACTTAGAGGCACCGGCCCCCATCCTACTGGACATTCTACCCCCTAATGAGAAAGGTCTTTCCGCTGAGTCTAATAACATCCCATCTGACCAGACGGAAGAGGATATGTGTGCGACGCATGCACGGCCTGAATCGGTGGAGTCTCCGATTTTCGAAGCGGCTTCCGTCGAGAATCTCCCGCCACTACGCAGCGTGGTGTCAGGAATCGCTGACTTTACAGCGTCCGGGAGCCTCATAGCGACAACGCTGCGCGGGTCACGTCCTGCGCAAGTCACGGCACGGGAACCACGCCAAGGGTCAGAACGAGGACTTCACTTCATGTTCGTGCAGATGTCTGGTCACACCGAAAAACATATCTCGATCCGCAGAAAATTGCGCAGGCGGCTGCATAAGATGCTACTCGTTTCGTTGCCGGATCCACCATTTCCTGCCCTGCTTTCTAAAATGTGGTGGGACAAAGAAAAGCTTTCTGTGATCAACCTGCGATCATGTCGATCCAGTCGGGGCCGCCCGCCACAACCATCTCAAGAAAACCACACCACCGCAGGGGACTTCTACCACGAGAATGCCTGCTCGGTCCACCAAAGGAAAACCGGAGTCGAACTACTTTCCCTGAAAAGTCGTAGCGTTGCCGAGGCTGTAGACTGCCACGCGACAGTCAACGTCTTCCCGCAGAGTCATCATCAACAAAGGGACCAACCAGGACCCTGTCCCCACCACGACGTGGTGAATGACCCGGGCGACATAGACAGTGTTGGCCGCCGGAGCCAATTTCGACAAACTTTCAGCGTGGTTGGGGCCGACCACGACGATGCAGCCAACCCCGCCCACCTAAAGCAATGTCAACTGCTGTAGCTAGCCTAACCCACATGAACATTGTCATGTGGCTCATCGGCAATGCTTGCAGTACTGGCCGAGTGTGATGATGAAGACCGAAACTGGCACTCTGGCTCATACACGCATGCTAGGCGAGTGAGGAAGAGGCAGAATAGAACAGCTTGCCCAATGAACGCGTGTTGTGACTGTCTCGCCTATTACGCTATCTATCTATCTATCTATCTATCTATCTATCTATCTATCTATCTATCTATCTATCTATCTATCTATCTAGCTGCCTACGACTTTTTGCTCTCCTGGCCGTTTCGATAATGGCATCTATACCAACCTTGGTACGGCATACCATGACTGTATAGAGAACATTTTGACTAGTCATAAAATCGAAATTATGAGATGTATATTAGGAATGTCATGATTTACTTTTGATGGTGCTGCAGCTCTTGCGGTAGTTTCATTCACACATCATCATCATCATCATCATCATCAGCCTGACTTTGTCCACTGCAGCACAAAGCACTCTCCCGTGTTCCGCCAGTTAACCCGGTCCTGTGCTTGCTGCTGCCAATTTATACCCGCAAACTTCTTAATATCATCTGCCCACCTAACCTTCTGTCTCCCCCTAACCCGCTTCTTTTCTCTGGGAATCCAGTCAGTTACCCTTAACGACCAGCGGTTATCTTGTCTACGCGCTACATGCCCTGCCCTTGTCCATTTCTTCTTCTTGATTTCAGCTATGATATCCTCAACCCCCGTTTGTTCCCTAATCCACTCTGCTCTCTTTTTGTCTCTTAAGGTTACACCTACCATTTTCCTTTCCATTGCTCGCTGCGTCGTCGTCAATTTAAGCTGAACCCTCTTTGTAAGTCTCCAGGTTTCTGCTCCGTAGCAAAGTACCGGTAAGATACAGCTGTTATATACCTTCCTCTTGAGGGATAGTGGCAATCTACCTGTCATAATTTGAGAGTGCTTGCCGAATGTGCTCCACCCCATTCTTATTCTTCTAGTTACTTCAATGTCGTGGTTCGGCTTTGCGGTTATTACCTGCCCTAAGTAGACATAGTTTTTTACAACTTCAAGTGCACTATTACATATCACGAAGCGCTGCTCCTTGCCGAGGTTGTTGTAAATTACTTTCCTTTTCTGCAGATTAATTTTAAGACCAACCTTTCTGCTCTCCTTGTCTAACTCCGTAATCATGAGTTGCAATTCATCCCCCGAGTTACTCAGCAATGCAATGTCATCGGCGAAGCGCAGGTTACTAAGGTATTCTTCATTGACTCTTATCTCTCACTGTTCCCATTCTAGGCTTCTGAAAACATTCTGTAAGCACGCGGGAAATAGCATTGGGGAAATTGTGTCCCCCTGCCTTACACTTTTCTTGATTGGTATTCTGTTGCTTTCTTTATGAAGCACTATGGTAGCAGTTGATCCCCTGTAGATTTCTTCCAGAATGTTTATAGTATATACTTCATCTACGCCCTGATTCCGCAGTGTTTGCATGACGGCTGATATTTCTACTGAATCAAACGCCTTCTCATAATGTATGAAGGCTATGTATAGTGGTTGGTTATACTCTGAGCATTTCTCTATTACCTGATTGATAGTATGAATGTGGTCAATTGTTGAGTAGCCTGTTTGAAATCCTGCTTGTTCCTTTAGTTGATTGAATTCTAATGTTTTCTTTACTCTGTTAGCAATTACCTTTGTAAATAGCTTTTATACTACAGAGAGCAAGCTGATCGGCCTGTAATTCTTCAAGTCCTTGTCATCTCCTTTCTAGTGTATTAAGATGATGTTAGCGTTCTTCTAAGACTCTGGTACTCTTCCCGTCAGGAGACACCACGTAAACAGGGTGGCTAGTTTTTCTAACACAAACTGTCCTCCATCTTTCAGCAGATCTGATGTTACCAGATCCTCACCTGCAGCTCTGCCCCTTTGCATGCTTTCCAAATCTTTTCTGACTTCTATCATTACTGGTGGGGTGTAATCTGGGTTACTGCTAGTTCTTATAGTATTAAGGTCGTGGTTGTCTCGGCTACTGTACAGATGTCTGTAAAACGCCTCCGCTATTTTAACTATCCTATGCATATTGGTAGTTATTTTGCCTTCTTTCTCCCTTAGTGCATACATTCGACTTTTGCCTATCCCAAGTTTCCTCTTCAATGCTTTGACACTTCCTCTGTTTTTCAGAGCGTGTTCAATTCTCTCCATGTTATACCTTCTTACATCGCATACCTTACGTCTATTAATCAACTTCGAAAGCTCTGCCAGTTCTATTTTGTCTGTTGTACTTGACACTTTCATGATTTGACGCTTCTTAATTAGGTTCTTCGTTTCCTGGGAAAGCTTGCCAGTGTCCTGTCTAACTACCCTGCCTCCAACTTCCACTGCACACTCCATAATGATACTCGTCAGATTATCATTCATTGTATCTACGCTAAGGTTGGTTTCCTCACTAAGAGCCGAGTACCTGTTCTGCAGCGACACTCTGAATTCCTGTACTTTCCCTATCAGTGCTAGCTGATTGATTGGCTTCTTGCGTATAAGTTTCTGTCGTTCCTTCTTCAAGTCTAGGCGAATTCAAGACCGTACCATTCTATGATCACTGCATCGTACCTTGCCAATCACTTCCACATCCTGCACGATTCTAGGGTGTGCACTCATTATAAAATCTGTTTCGTTCTTATTTTCGCCATTAGGGGTCCTCCATGTCCGCTTGCGGTTTTCTCGTTTTCTGTAGAAGGTATTCAATATCCGTAAATTATTGCGTTCTGTGAATTCTACTAGTAGCTCTCCTCTGGCGTTTCTAGTACCGATGCCATAATCTCCTACTGAATGGTCTCCAGCCTGCTTTTTCCCTACATTTGCATTACAGTCGCCCATCACTATAGTATACTGTGTTTTTACCTTACTCATTGCCAATTCCACGTCTTCATAGAAGATTTCAGTTGAAGCGTCATCATGGCTGAATGTAGGCGCGTAAGCCTGTACTACCTTCATCTTGTACCTTTTATTCAGTTTAATTACGATACCTGCCACCCTTTCATTAATGCTATAGTATTTCTCTATGTTGCCAGCTATGTTTCTGTGAATTAGGAACCCCACTCCCAGTTCTCTTCTGCCTGCCAAGCCCCTGTAGCAAACGACGTGCCCATTCTGCAGCACCGTATAGGCCTTATCTGTCTTCCTAACCTCACTGAGCCCTATTATATCCCTTTTAACACCCTCTAGCTCCTCGAGTAGTACAGCTAGACTTCCTTCACTAGATAAGGTTCTAGCGTTAAACATTGCCAAGTTCAGGTTCCATTGGCGACCTGTCCGGATCCAGAGATTCTTAGCACCCTCTGCTGCGTTGCAGATCTGACCGCCGCCTTGGTCAGTTGCTTCGCAGCTGCTGGGGACTGAGGGCCGTGAGATATTTGACGTAAGCATGTGGGAGGTAGTGGCCAGATACTGCACCAGGGTGGCCAATCCTTCTCTTGTGAGGGAGTGCGTTCTCGGCGGTGTTTGCCGGTGAGGCCGCACCCCAGGCCTCTTAGTGCAGTTCCATCAACACGCGGATTTTTTTATCCGGTTGGGAACTGCGCGGTACCGGGATTTGAACCACGGACCTCTTGCATGCGAGGCGCATGCTCTAACCACTACGCCATCGCCACCATCCATTCACACATGGCATGTTGCAAAACTGGTATGGTATGACATGATTGCATGGCAGACCCACGCGACACGCCCTAACCTGAAAATTATGACATGCGTGTCGTGTAACAACATGGCTACATGGCAAGCTCATGATGTGCTCGTGGGCGTTTCGCTCACGTCACATATACAAAATTTGGTATTACAGTACGTGATTGAATCACAATGGTATGTGACTGGTGCAAACAAGATAATCATGAGGTGCGTATCATGTAACAACATGACTACATGGAACACTCGTGATGCGCTGGAGGCCAGTTCTCTAGTTTCACTTACGCCAAGTTTGGTGCTACGGGACGTGAATGAATGAGAAAGGTATAATACTAGTGCAAACATGATAAACTTGAGATGCGTGTCACGTGACAGCATGACTACATGCTACGCTCATGCTGTGCTAACGGACACTTCGCGAGCTTCACGTACACCAAATTCGGTATTACGCGACGCAAACGAACGACATTGGTAGATGAGACATCCAAACTTGATAATCATGACATGCGTGTCATGTAACAACATGAATACAGGCAACAGTCATGATGTGGTCGCGGCCGTTTCACTAACTTCAGATATGCCTAATTTTGAATTACATGATGTCAGTAAATGACGAAGGTATGTGACTGGTGCAAACATGATAATCATGAGATGTGTGTCATGTGAGTATATGACTACATACCACAGTCAAGGCGCCAATACATTTCGACGTGACGCGGTGCGCATGCTTGCTGGCGTTCCTTTCTTCGCGTCATGCTGGTGTTGCCACGCCTGCACTGGTCTCGCCATATACTCGCACGCGCGCGCCGCGCTGCGTTGCTTTGACGTATGCGCGTTTGAGCGTGCCTGGCGTCCCTGCATCACGAAAAAAGGGAAACATCGTGCTGTCTGCGTAACGCATTGGCACGAAATGCAGCACGTTGCATTTCGCACCGGCTGCCGTCAGGCCGCGCCGACGGACGCTGGTCGCGGTGGTCCTGCCTTGCGTCAGACTATAGAGTGCTCGCGTTTTGCTAACGTAGGGTCGCTGTGCCCAGCGTGCGGGCGCGTCAACGCTGCATTGGAGTATAATGGATCCTTTATAATGCGCTAGCAGCTGTTTTCCTAGCTCCACATCTACCAAATTTTGAGTTACGCGACATCAAAGGTTAATGATGTAGCTCGACTAAATTTGGCATCCCGCGACGTGAAAAGATGACGAATGTCAAAGACTTCTAAACATGATAATCATGACACGGAAGCCATGTACGGCATAATTTACCTCCAGCTTATAATGTTGTACTGATTTAAAGTGACATATCAACCTTGCTCATCCATGCTTTGCATATAACTAATTCCAACTGTACGTGCGATCTGCCAATTTTTTGCCTCCCGGTCAAGTGGTTACCCTTTCGCCGTGAAGGGGGATGGCTTTCGTAATGTCTGAGTGCGCGCCTCGTTGTTCTGCTCGGCTGTATATATCACGCTGAAGGCGATGAACCCAGACGGCCACCACGATGTCTGAGTTTCTGCGCATTTGCGATCCGATTCGCGCCCAATCTCGAATTAAGAAGGGCGCCAGCTTTCAATTTCCAGGCCGCATTCTCGGGATTTCTGGCCCCCCGCTCGAGGCAACTCCGACCCTTCGCGGTCCCTCTACGTTTTCGCCAGCGCCTTTTTTTTCGGGGTGGCACAGAATACTCACCGACTCGCCAATAATACTCGGAAGTACATTGCTCAACACGTCAGGCGGCTCGACTGGTTTATCCTTGGCGTTATTTCTGTCAGTACTTTCGAAAGAACCCAACAATCAACCCTTGCTCAACCAGCTGGCTCGCCATCATTTGCGCTTTCTGCTTCCGTAACCTCATGAACAGACCCACAGGCCATCAGAGGTGTCAGAGCTGTCACCTATTCTTCACAAGAGCACATCCACGTCAATCTGAGCGGGATAATGCCCGGGCAACTTTTGGGACACCACAGATTATGTTGCGAGCAGTCTGAACGATTAATCATTCTCAACGCAGGCTAAGGGCAAGCACACACTTCTATTCTCAATTACTTGCCGTGCGCATGCGGGTTCCCCTGGGGTCACCTCATTTTTCATGGTGTCGGGATGTACATCATTGAGTGCTGTGGCTGAGTTCAGTGGAACTTCGCACAATGTGCTATCTCTAACGGACTTTTCAACGTGAAGTTTCAATTGTTTCAGATCATTGTCGGTGCTGTCCACAAAACAGAGAACATTCGTAATCATGCGGCAGCCGATCGCCATGTGACCTGGATCTTTGCAACGCTGGCATACAACTGGTTTCCTAGCCTTAAACGCCTTTTGTTTCTTTCAATCTCTTGAGTGGCTCACTGTAGCCGTGAGCTTTGCAGGGCTATCTTTTATTTTCTTGTGCGAGGATGCTATTCCATTAGTGAGTTACTTGAGGCCTGATAAATTC
Organism: Rhipicephalus annulatus; assembly: GCA_013436015.1. Lineage (NCBI taxonomy): Eukaryota > Metazoa > Arthropoda > Arachnida > Ixodida > Ixodidae > Rhipicephalus > Rhipicephalus annulatus. Next base: position 115,801 of record WOVY01006465.1, read on the forward strand.
CCAAAGCTAATCGTCTTTGCTCATTTATCCTGTCTTTTCAGCCCACCTTTTGTTTTTTTCAACCTCCTCCCAGCTTTCCTCAATTTCGTCACTCTCCGCCCCACATTCCTGAGTAGCCTTAATCAGCTGCGACTCTCTCTCTTCTCTCCAACAATAATTACCAGCTCTTCACAAAGAAGCAGGAGGTCTGGTCTCTCTAGCTTCGTTACCAAACTTATGGCATTCACCAGTGAGAACTTTCTTAGCCACCGTGACGTTAGGTAGCGAACAAGTGAAGCCTAAACGCACGGTAAACACACTGCCAGTTTAAAACATAGGCTAAAAAGATCAATAGCTGCGACGTATGTTAGCGGTACAACGAAGCCTTTACGCACAGAAGATTAAAGAGAATTTTAGAAAACTTCAAAAGCTAAACCTGGAAATGCTCAAAGAAAGTCAAGCACTCACCATATCAATGAGGCCCGGGTTAAGCATGGGTCATCCCGTTGCTGCTAACCAGTTGATGTGTTCTGGTTGTCATCAGCATCACACTGCTGTCATCCAGTAGATGTAGTCTGGGTTCTGCAGAGAGACCGGAGCCAACAAGAGTCTCAGGGAGATGTCGAGGAGAGGAGCCCGAAGCTGCTAACCGTAACTTTTAATTACAATATTTACAGGTAGCGTGTCACATGATGGCGGGTAGCATCACCGAAGCTCTCGACGGAAGCATTCTGGGAGCTTCTGGGAGCTTGTGAGAGCTCGTCGGGATCGCCTCGATGCTCGCGTTATATGTCCTTGCCTTCCCAGGATTCTCGCATGAAAACCAATGGAGGCCAAAACAGCCCAATGAAAATTGCCATATTCATCTCCACCCCCTACGGGGAAGGTGAAACGCCGCCTCCTTTCCGACCAAAGAGAGAGGGAAGCATGCCCACTTCTATGGCGAGGGAGAAAACACTGCAAATCACACATGGCACAGCACAGCACCTACGTGAAAATCAACTCTGTAGACCGTTGAAGTGATGAGTATGTGGCGCCAGGCATATCATGACTTGTGGAAACAGCGCTATTAGGCACCACGGAGAACGTAGGAAATGCATCCGCAGACGGTTCTAAGACGCTGGGCCCTTTGCCAAGGGCAGCTTGACGACAAAGCAAGCCAACAACTATTCCTAATCTGTCATTCAGTGAGGCATGTCCGAGGGATTTTATGAGGGGTGCCAATGACTTGGGATAACTAGAAGAACGATTTCTCGGTCGTCGCTACTCTTGGTGCATCTCTGAGAGCGCTGACTCGGAAGAAATCAGGGTAGGCTCAGCCACCATGTCTCATGCGACAAAGCGGCGTCAAGCGAGGCAGGCCAATCGTAACACCGGTCACTGACCCAGTGGCACCAACTAGGCAGGGCCACACCATCAGCACCGACACCACGTCGGACCTTACTTTTACGTTCAATGCACGAAAGGTGACTTGAAGAAACACAATGCAAAATTTGGGTAGTGACCATTACCTCTATGGAAGCAGAAGGCGGCCCACAGGAACACAATGCCGGTCCCCAAATGAAGATGACCAATTGGCAACTAGTGCAAAAACAACCAAGCGTTTTTCGATGATGCTGCGCGTTATACCTAGAAAAAAATTCGTGGTGGCAGTTACCAGCCATTGCGGCAAATACATCACGAGCCTCACTGTGAACATTGCACACCCCGAAGCGGCAGAGGAGGTGGGTATAGCACTGGCACTCATGCAGACCAAAGTCACGTCTGTCATTAGCGATTCGCAAACAGCAATCAACAATTTCGCCAACGGGCGCTCCTTGCAAAAGACGTTCCACATACTTCAGCGACATCCCATACATCCAGGAAAGGTCAACTTCGATAACTGAAGGCACCTGCTATGGATCCCGGCACGCAATGGACTGAACACTCCCATTGAAGCGGCTCACCACATTGCTCGAAGCCTCACTCACCGAGCATCACCGGACCACGACGAGCCCCAGCGACGTACTTCAAATGTCTGGGCTTGAGAGGATTGCTTGACCAGGTACCACAATATCACCACACACTACAGAGATGCATATACCCATCCCCTTCCGAAAGGCTAAAATAACGCAAGTGGTACACATCATAAAATTACAAACAGATTCATACTAAAACCCCAGACTCATGCACTCTATGTACCCAGACATTTACACTACAAAATGATACATGTCATGTGGTGAAGTTGCCACCCTTAATCAATTGCTGAGGGAGTGTCAGGGCCTAATAGACAAATCGAACAGTGCCGATTCATCTTTCTCTTCCATCGTCAGCCTTCGCTTGCGTTGGAAGGCAAAACAGCTCAGCTTGAACTTGACAGCACTACTATGGGCCATCCATCGTGCCGAAGAAGCCCCTTCGAGACAAGGTCTCAGAACCACATCCATGGTGGGCGCCCAAGACCACTAAAAAAAAACCCCGGACTCGAATCGTCTTGATTCGGCAATGAAGTTTGTCTTCTTCTTTTATTCCAATAAGGTGGCATTGGTTAGAAAGAAACGTGATACGCACGCCTCCCTTTTTGTATGAGTGAGCATGATCGGCGCTGTGACCCTGCGTTCACAAAATGTAAGAGCCGGGTAGTTCGTCCTGAGGCGCGACTCGCGAGTTACTCAACTAGTGTTCATTGGCGTTCCCACAGCTGGAACCCTTTCGGGTAGCGGGGCACATGCGAAATTGTGACTTCCAGATGAATTCGCCACTTTTTCACAGCATATCCATGGACTGAATGATAATGATGGCGCAAAGCATCCGTGAGTCCGTCCGCGCTTCCGTTCGTTGGTTCATTCGTTCTTTTGTTCTTGCTTCGTTCCGTCCATGCATCCATTCATGCGTGCATCCATTGTCCGTGCGTCCGTCTGTGCTTCCGTACGTTCGTCCATGCGTCCGTCCCAGCGTTCGTCCTGCGTACGTCCGTGCATCTATCTGTTTGTCCGTTCGTCCACACGTTCATGTATCCAGCTGCTTGTCTGTCTGCCCGTCCATCTACCAAACACTCCAATGCACCGCTATCTCGCATTCCATATCCAGCTTTTCTGTACATCAGCGGCTTAGTTCGCGTGAACGACACCACGTGGTGTATTGACCTTAAAGAGTTTAAAAGTCCTGCCATGATGTATGCAGTGACGTGGCAGGAAATAAAATATATTAAATAAGTGGTGCACATACCTTCTGACTGTCGCTTCACCTCAGTGCGCAGATAAGAGTGTGGTGTGTTGGTGTCATCTCGATGGCAACGACTGGCAATGAATTGACAGTTTTTCTAAAGACTGTGCCAGATAGCCCGCACCATTCCACACGAAATGTGTGGCCGTCATAACCGCATCCTTTGTGTATGAAAAGAGGCGTATTTGTTTTTTTCTTTGTTTTTAGTTTCTGCGCTGCCGTATCGGTTGGGATATTAAAGAAGCATGCTGCTTTAAGGGTTTCGTGTTCACTGAGCGTCAAGCGTTTTGGTTGTGTACGAACAGTGCATTGCCGTTGTAGAATAACGAATTTTTTGTGCGTGCTACTTAAGTTATGCTCGCTTGCTCCTTGCGTTACGGTAATGTAAAACTAGATATCATCGCGAAAGCTAAAAATGAGAGTGTGAAAATAAAGTGTAAGATATGTGTTTTTGTTTTCATTTAGTTCTTGTCGAAATGACGCTGCCACCTCCAGCGTGGCGACGTCGAAGCGGCTGTGGTTCGAACTTACGCAGTCAGGCTTGCTTTCACACCACACCAAGACAGCAGTGTCGCACGGACATTTTCGCTCACGATCAAGGCTGGTACAGATAGAGTTCGGTTGAGAGGTTAGTCACTCAGCAATTGAGAGCAACCATGCAATAGGTCAGGGGAATAATGACCTGGAGGGGCAGGGCTGCGATGCTGAAAAACAGCACCTCAGACTACGTCATGATCAAACCTGCGATCAAGCGCGCTCGTGTCAGCCTGTCAACGCTGTATAGTCCGCGTGCTCCACAAATTGTAGCCCCTACCCGCGCGAGCAAAAAAGAGAGAGAGAGAGAAAGCAACATTGATTGTCTTAGTGAAAAGCTTACAAGAGAGTAGAACATAAACTATTAATGAATCATTTAACAATTTAGGAAACCTCTAATCATATGGTAAGGTAGTTTAGGGAGTTTTAACAAATGATGGAGCTTTATTTAATAAGTGCCGTTCTTTGAATATACATTCCAGGTTACGGGGAGTTCTTGATGGAGGAGCAGTAACCTCGCTTTTTTTAATATATTGCTAAGAACTATCCCAGTCTTGACGAAGTATACCCACATGTATATGCAGATGATATAACAATTTTTTGCTTCAGACAGTGATATACAATCAATATAAAATGGCTTAACAAAGTGTAAGGAAGCAATTATTAACCGCTTGCAGGCTATTCAATTAGGTCTTAATGTTTCAAAGAGCACAATTACAATTTTACCTCTATATAACACATTCCCTATTACCTAGAACAACTTGCAACCTGCGAAATATATCACAGTAGAACTCAGTAAAATATTGGGAATTATGATAACCACCTCTTTTGACAAGCGATCATGAAAGGAGTACGGGCACTGAGAGCCTTACGAAGGCTGTGCAGTATTCGATCAGAAATACGGAGAGAAGCACTAATTATGTTTTACAAAATCTACATACATGCAGCATCTTATTACACCAGCGGCTTAGCCCCGTATTGGCATTCGGATGTGTTTTATATTATGGTGCACCAGCTTATAAATTGCGAAAAGGGAGGCCCAAATTTATTCCTTGGATTACCGAAATTCCCATCCAATAAGGTCCTCTACTTAGAAACAAGGTTATCCTATCTTTTGTGCAGTTAGCATACTAACTGTGCATTCATTCCTTAAACTTTATATGTATTCTATGAAAATAAAAAAATATTTTATTATATACATCTGTATGGGTGGCTTTTATGTATCCTATAGATTTAGATTTTATACAGCATGGTTTGGCATCGTAGAAGCACTTGTTGAACCATTAGATGCTAAACAGAGTGAACTTCCTTGGATCAGAAATGAAAGAGAAAATTTAGAAACGTTTTTCACGACATATATCTAGATCATGCAAAACATTTGCATTACTGTATAATAATCTAGGTTCTTGAGAGGCATTTAGAGCGGACAAATATAAACAAAATTTCATAACTACAGATGCCTTACACTCCGAAAAATATCTGACATTGGTATTTTTTTAGACGTCCAATTGTTCACTCTCAATAGGAATTCCCGATTTCATATCAGTTTCTTCAGCGAAATCGCATTATGAAAACTCAGCCCATCAATCGCAAGCGTGGCCATATTTCAAGATACTTTATCTGTGTTCGGCACTTGCGAAAGATAGCTTTTCTCCATAGTCACGTGGGTTTGGGATATTATTATTATTATGCTCAATTATATCACAAACTTTTCATTTTCTTTTTGTTACCCACATAACTCTAATCGGTTTAATCTAGGTACTGGGCCGCAAAGGGCCAAAAATAACAAAAATGACGAAATAGCGGACGCTCCAGCAAAAGGCACTCTCAGTGATCCGATGTTCTCAATTATTCTGACAACAGCTCTCACGATTAGTGACAGATTGAGAAGGCGTGTGGTAACTTGACCCTGTGAAGTCATTTATCACCGTCACCTATACGAGTATTGACACATCTTGTTTTCTTGGCTTAGCAATTTCTGTTGAACGCAAAAGGAGGTATAGTTATTTTTATAAAATTACGCTCTCGCTTTCCGAAATTGAACTATAGTATACACGCACAGAGGAGTTCTAGCACCTTCCCCTTTTGCTAGTGTTGTAACGAGTACGAAACAACTGAAAATTATTTCTTACCATGCATCCACTTCAACTGACTGAGGGAAACATATTGAAAACGGCTTATAATCGAATCTGATTGAATTTTGTCATTTCGAATATGCTATTTGTGTTAGCCCCTCATCATCATTGTCACAGAAACCTCTGTTCTACGATGAATTTATTTTTAATGATTCATGAAGGTTGGTACCTGGACTATCTAAGTTAGCGTCATTAGGTTAGTTTACCTGTTTTGTGAATCTTTTGTCATACAATTATTATGTGAACACTTTTTAAATAAATAATTTGTTTCTTGGCCAGAACCGAAGAGTGAGCATGAGCCATATATATAAGTAATCTTCAAGATCAATATCAACAAAAGGTGGAGCGGCTCAAGGAGAAAAAAGTAAACAGAAGTGATGAAAAGAAACAAACAATAGCAAAAATAAAAGTGGCTCAGTCCCTTATACTTCAGTGTTCCTCCAGAAGAAAAGACCAGAAAACGAGTAAGCACCTTTCGGCGCAGGCTGCACCAGAGTGTTTGGCCACTTTCGCGATTCTTATAAATTGTTCTGGATAAGATTACACTCAGGACACGAGTAGCAAATCTTGTTCTCGAACTTACGTGAGCCTGACAAATTACACTGGAAAGTTTGATCACTGGTGTGTAGAGGATTGAGAGAAACCAACAATGCGTTTTGGTACCAGTTCAATTACGACGCGCACGTTCTCTCTATGCTTCATTAACCGATACGTGACACGTTCCCACCACAGGGCATAAGTTAGAACTATTTTGAGCCAATGGTATTGCAAGGCGGATTCACTTCACAATATAAGCACAAGCTGCATGAGTAACCTTAATTCACAAGTTACAAGCGGCTTCTAGAAGCCTAAACGCAAAAGCTGGTCAATGGTCTAGCGTGCTTCCATATTGTAGCAACGCTTCCTAGAATGTGACAATAGTATGAAGTGCAAGCCAAGTTCCATGTTGCCACAGACTATCTCTGTTTGTGTGGGCAATCATTCTGTCACAAAACTGTTATTTTTGTTGTAGTTTTTTGTCTGATTTCGTTCGCAGAGTGTAGTCCTTTTCTATGTACGCTTTCCACGGTGCCAATGAATCTGATGAGTGCTATGTCTCGCAGTATCTCATTGAATAGATGCGCGGTTTCTTATCCAACGGGATAAAGTTGTTTGTGCCATGGCGATTCGCATCGCAGTGTTGTCTCCACGATGCACCGCTCCCTAAAGTTTACATCTTCTATCATCAACAGGGTGTTTTAGCGAAAATGACCAAGTAATGAAAAAAGTTATACAAGAGCACTACACGTCTCTTAGCAGTGCAGTATGCTTCTGCGCCATATAGAGCATGTCAGAATTTTTTTGGTCTGTCAACGTATGCAATTTACAAGCATTAATTATGGAACATTGTAGCAGTGACTCTAGTAAAAATATTTAATCCGAAATTTGCAGCGTTTAACAGAAAAAAAAGAAATTTTCATTCTGCGGTAAGACTAATCCACTGCTTAATTTTCGCCAGCCTCGTTTCAAAGTTAGCGAAATTGAAACATTACCACATCACTGCCACCTCACGCGCTGCGTTTTAGTGTCCTCAAATGCAGGTTCACAGAATCATCAAATACTTTTCTTGAAGGAAGGTCACTTCAACAGGCTATGGGTCACTAACCCCCGTATTCACAAACGCCCCTCGACTCGACTTTCACCCTTCACTTGACAGAGTTGCGCCCCGCCGCGGTGGTCTAGTGGCTAATGTACTCGTCTGCTAATGCGCAGGTCGCGGGTTCGAATCCCGGCTGCGGCGGCTACATTTCCGATGGAGGCGGAAATGTTGTAGGCCCGTGTGCTCAGATTTGGCTGCACGTTAAAGAATCCCAGGTGGTCGAAATTTCCGGAGCCCTCCACTACGGCGTCTCTCATAATCATATGGTGGTTTTGGGACGTTAAACCCCACAAAATCAAACTTGACAGAGTTGAGCACTGCGCCGCTGTTCGGCTGAAAGTGAGGCTACGCTACTCAAGGATCACCGCAGATTATCGCTGATATACAGTGATTTTCGCTGCCTAGTGACGGCACTCCCATCGGCCTTCTCAAGTTAAGGTGAAGCGTTGAGTGGAGGGACCTTCTAGAATGCGGGGGTAAGGTGGGCGTAAAGCTATGACAGAATTGGAAAGATATAAAAAAAGAAAAAGAAAACGTCGACGAAAAAGCGGCTGCCAAGTTCGAAAGTGATCAGAGACAGCTGGCAGAATTTAACGCAGTACCGGCATTTCTTTTTTTTTTCAGCGATTAGCGGGCAGCGGAACGTTGGTTGCGAATTTGAGGCATACAAGCATAGTGCTCTTGATCTGTTCTTTAGCTGATAAACCATTATTGGGTTTGGCTCACGAACACTGTGCGGAGGGCAGTCTAGTGAGCATCGAACACTTGGATCATTGAATCTATGGGCAGAACATTATTGAGAAAAGCGCTTGTTGCATTCAATTTTCTTTTTCGTCGTTCTCATTCACTCTGTTGCATAGTGCTGACATGCGTACCAGTTCCGAATAAATCAGAAGTAAAGACGGGATGCATGTGGTCATGCCTGAACTTAGGCTGTCATATAGGGGGTTACTCTTTGAACAGCGTGAAGTGGCACAGCGGCAACAAAACTAGTGTGTCATCAGTTAATACTCCCGTCGAACTTATGCTGATCAGGAGATCGCCGCATTGTAGCAGTGGTTATGGATCTCGGCTTTTGATCTAGAGGTCCCCGGCTTGATCCTGGCCTCGACGGTCGCATGGTAGTGGGCCTTCAGCTGTAATATTTTAGTGCACGGTAAAGAACACCAGATCGTCAAAACTTCCGGAACCCTCCACTGAGGCGTCCTTCATAATAATCTCGTGGTTTCGGAACGTGAAACCCCAGATAATATTATTACTTTCGAGCATACACATAGGTACACGCACTTTTCACCGAGATAGAAAAGGCGGAATGGAGCAAATGAAACATAAGTGTACATAGAATCCTGCTATTGAAGCCTATAGATATGTGCTGCTATAAAAGCTTATAGAAGCACTATCGCAGTGCGCGCCCGGCCCGTCACACGGCTTTTTTTTTTCAATTTCACCGCTTTCTTTACAAGACAAAGTTATAGCGGGAGAACAGAACTACGACAAATAGACAAGAAGTCTCGCACTATAACTATCGTCATGTCATACGAACTAGACCAAACTGCCATACTTTTTTTGCAACGTGGAAAAATAACAGCGCGAGAGGTATTGTACATGAAACAATCCAAACCGTAGATTTTGAAAGTGTTCTACATCTTAGTGTTCATATTTTGGATTTCCAGCTCATAATAAAATATTTAATTAACAATTATATTTACTTATAATCGGGAAAAATAAAATATGGCTTGAGTACCTACAGGCTAAGACGAGTAGCACGCGTTTGATTCAATTCACCACTGAATTATCTTTCATTTTTCAATTCGTGGCTCAAGTTATGTGGGACACCCCGTATATTACGTATATCACCTCTTAACCTAGCAGACAAATATTAGTATGGGGTACACGGCTATATATACACACGCGAAAGGCGAGACAGACAGACAGACAGACAGACAGACAGACAGACAGACAGACAGACAGACAGACAGACAGACAGACAGACAGACAGACAGACAGACAGACAGACAGACAGACAGACAGACAGATAGATAGATAGATAGATAGATAGATAGATAGATAGATTCTACGCAAAGAAGCGCTTAACATTAAAAAAGCTACGGCAAAACGTATAATTTCACATATACTATCCCTGGCTTCTCTTCTCTTAGTTCGTGTTCTTTACACCGGTGAATCGCAGGGACCTAGGAAGAACATAACGAAATTATGAAAATGAAAAGAAAGTTTGCACTCTAATACACGTACGAAAAAAAAAACGAAATAGCTTTGTTCACCTAGATTTTACGTTACAGTACGCGTACGAAAAAGAAAAAAATACAAGGAGCTTTGCTCACCTAACTTGATCGAGCATTGTTTTCCTTAGGATGTGTAAAAGAATAAAGTAGGAATCAGAGTACATCTTAAGACTGCGATATGCGCGAAATAATTAAAAAGGCACTAAAAATAATGAAAATGAAAAAAAACACTCTTTGAGATCACACTGCAAAAATCGAAACTGAACCAGAAACTTGTTTGGTTTATTTTGATGGCGAAATCTTGTGGGATTCTGTAAAACTAATTCACGGTCTGAAAAAAAAATGCTCTGACGCGGGCCATCAAACGTAAGACGACGCGCTCATGTTGCGCCTCGCAACTATGCAATTAACGCACTCCGCAACGTATGCCACTGAGCCGCTGGCGATAAGCAAGCGTTTATCAATATGCCACAACCATTTGAAGGACTACCGGGGAAAAAAATTGCCCGCAGCTTCCCACGGGGGAACACTGAGGAGGATGCGGAGCATATAATTGGTTAACGGGGTGTTAAAGTGCGACTTACTTGGGTCGATGGCTAAATTGGTTAACGTGGTTGTGAAATGGGGTGTTAAATTGTGACTTACTTGGGTCGATGGCTAAATTGGTTAACGTGGTTGTAGGAGGGGGGTGTTAAATGAGTGAACACGTACACACGTATGCGAAAGGGCGGCGTCGGTCGAAGGGACGTCGATCATTGTGTTTGTGGATTCGTTGGAATTCATTTCACCGCGACCTTGGACGTCGACGCGCCGTACAAATCAACCGACGACGGCGCATGCACTGTCAGCTCTCGAATGTTCGAGAAGGGGGAGAAGCGCAACGGCGCATGCGCGCGCGTCAGCTGCCGATGTTCTCGAAGCGCGACGGCGCATGCGCGCGCGTCAGCTGCCGATGTTCTCGAAGCGTGACGGCGCATTCGCGCTACATCATACAGCTAGCGAATGTTCGTGAAGAGGAGGAGCGCACGCGGTGTGTATTGATTGATATGTGGGGTTTAACGTCCCAAAACCACTATATGATTATGAGAGACGCCGTAGTGGAGGGCTCCGGAAATTTAGACCACCTGGGGTTCTTTAACGTGCACCCAAATCTGAGCACACGGGCCTACAACATTTCCGCCTCCATCGGAAATGCACGCGGTGTGTAGAGGAAGGGTGCACAGATGGTGGAGGAGTGAAGCGCGCGCGGTGTGTAGAGGAGGAAGGGATACACAGATGGTGGAAGAAGGAGGAGGAAGCTTGCGGACGGCGCCACACTACAAGCCTCGAGTATTAGATGCTCCGCATCTAAAACGCGTTAGGGAACATTGTTATGCGAAATGCGGCACGTTGACAGTGGCTTCAGAGGAAAGCTGAGTGTCAGGACTACATACGGTGGACTGACCATTAATAGAACCTGCTTAGTTTTACTGGAGTTAACGTTTTAGTCTTGAAAAACAGGTCACTTCTTTAGCTGTTTCGTTAGACTCCCATTCTACAATCATTAACTGCTATGGAAACAAAATTGAATCTTACCCCGACATGATTACTGCATCCTGCTCGTTCGTTAAGGTTCCTAGACGTATCTGTTCAACATTGTTTCAACACTGTTTCAACATTGACCCTCTACAAATAATTATTCGAGAAAAACTCACTGATTCCATTGAAAACGCTCTCGCTTCGAGCCGGGACCGCTAGGGGCGCTGGCTGTTATATATCCAGAAGAGCTGTATATGATCCTCTATTTGTAGCCCCGCCGCGGTGGTATAGTGGCTAAGGTACTCGGCTGCTGACCCGCAGGTCGCGGGATCGAATCCCGGCTGCGGCGGCTGCATTTCTGATGGAGGCGGAAATGTTGTAGGCCCGTGTGCTCAGATTTGGGTGCACGTTAAAGAACCCCAGGTGGTCGAAATTTTCGGAGCCCTCCACTACCGCGTCTCTCATATTCATATGGTGGTTTTGGGACGTTAAACCGCACAAATCAATCAATCAATCGTATATTTATAATATAGAAGTACCGCCCTCCATCTAAAATTTTAAGTACTAAAGGAGAGGCGGCTACCTACTACTACGACTAGTTTGCTACCATATGCATCACGGACCATGACCCAAGGCTTAAAGAGCTTCACCGCTAAAGGTTGCTCCGTGGAGTATACTCCGTGACGGAGCTCCTCTGGATCTGTTTATCACTTTCTCCGCATAAAGAATACCACAGCATATCCACGGATTAAACGATGATTAGTGGGCGAAGCGCCCGTCAGTCCAATCACGTTTCCGTTCATCTGTTTGTTCTTGCTTCCGTCTGGCCATCTGTGCGACCGTCCATACGTTCGTCCGCGCACGCGTCGTTTCGTGCGTTCGTGCGTCCATCCGGCCATGTAGCCGTCGGTCAGCGCGTCAGTGCGTACTTCCGTTCATCCGTCAGTCCTTGCATCCATTAATATGTCCGTCCATTCGTACGCTCGGGCATCTGTCCGCCCATTTTTGCATCTGACTGTGCATCCGTTCCTCCGCGCCTCTGTTGAGTGCCCATACCATCCATGCTACAGGGTGTTATTTATCGGATACGTGTGGTAGAGCTTTCCTGCAGTATCGAACACTGGCAAGACTCACGTGCGCCCAACATTGTTGCGGAGTTGCCATTGCGGAATTACAATGATTCCGGATTCATTCCACAATTTCGCAAACCGAAATGGAATGGGTGAAATCAATTGGAGGAATTGAATAGAAATGGAATTGAGGACAATTTGAGTGGAATAGAAGTGAATGGAAATGCGTCTTCTTCTGAAAATAGACCACGTTTTCTTCTACACACTCCTATTCAAATTTTATAGAGTAGTAAATCAGGGCCTCGAATGCAGCAATAAAGCAGTATTTTTAAATTGCCTTGACTGAGAAAAAGCACGGCTCATTTATAATCCGGCCCCAGCTGCTGGCTGTCTGTTTGCCCTTCATTTGTTCTTTTTGCTTCTGTGGCCGCCAACGACTAGGACGAAAAAGCGCTTCTCTTGGTTGCGATGCGCATTGACGCTGGCGCAAGGCTCCTGTTGACTGCAAGCTTTCGTAAACCAGCTTGCGTGCCGTCTCTCCTTTTAAACCCCCCTCCTCCCCCCCACACACACACTGTCGCAGTGCTTCGTTCCTGTCTAGACACATAGGCGTCTTTGTCTCAAATTCTGTCGGTGAAGGTCTGCAGGTCAGCGCACCGCAGTCGTACACGATGAACCGTGTTGTCTCTCCTTTTGTGCGAGGAAGAGATAATAAAATTTTCAAAGCATAGGTTTGGAGCGAAAGCAGGGTAGCGCACAACCACAGATGGACACGGCGGCGCCTATCCTTCTTCTCAATTCAACGATTCGCACAACGCCGACTAAATTTCAAGGCCGAAAGGCTGCCGCAGTGACGTCAGAGGTTGGGGGCCCAGTTGTCCAACTGAGCATGCTGAGTAAGACTTTTTTTCCATATCTTTTTTCGGCCCAATCTAGCCGCAGCAGCTGCGAGAGCGGAAGCGTTGGTTCACCTAAAACGTGACCAAACACAGGTTTTCCGCCGCGTTCATGGCGTAACTGGGCCCCCACTCTCTGACGTCACCGTGGCAGCCTTTCGGCCTTGAAATTTAGTCGGCGTTGATTCGCACCAAAGGAAACCCACAATCGCTCGCTCTGTTTCTAGAGGGGGGGGGGGGGTCCGCCCGGGTGGCGCCGTCGCTGCCTCGCTGGTGGCCGGCGCCTGTTGGCGCCCAGGGAACTACCGTAACGCACAACCACACTGACTCAAACGCTCAAAAATATATAGAGCGCTAACAAACAGTGACGTAAGCGAGACGACAAAACTATGCGCTTAATATGGTAGCTTTCAATATGTTCTCCAGTTTGGTTTACCAAAGCTTCCCGAAAATGCCAATGCTAAAAGTTTTTTTTTTTTTTTGCAGTTTTCGTTTATTCGAATGATGTCATGTTTATTGGGTGAGTACACCTTAATAAAGCTGTCAAGATGCCTTTCTGAAGTTGGGGAGTTAATAGAATGGAATCGAACAGCCCGGCCACGCTCGGAGTGGAAATAGGCGAATTTTTTTCATTCCGAGAAATGGAAGGGAATCGAATTGCGGCAATGTTTCATTTTCCGTATTAGAATTGAAATGAAACAGAGGCACCCATTCTGCAACACAGGCGGCCAATTCAGAGAATTCAAGCCAAGCCACCTAAAATGTCTTTGATTACTGGGCAGTTCTTAAACGGATGAAACGATTGCTCAATAATACTTATAATATTACCGGGACAATGCGCATGCATCTCAGACTTTATACCAGGACCCCTTCCCACCACCTGGTGGGCCTCGCTGCTGAAAGGCGCCACAAGACATGCGGTGCTACTGTCTGCAAGCACCATTCATCATTTGCTGAGGCGCGCGTTTTGCTTGGTGCTTGAGTCGACCGCGAGTTCACCTGATGATCCCACGATTGCGGAGTCAATCAGACCTAGCAACCCTTGCCCTAAAACAACTGAGTCTAGTCCTACTGGACCGGAACTACAGTAACCACCTGCACTTCTACACGGATGACTCGACTACATCGAATACAAAGGGGGAGCAGTGGTTATACCATGACAATGGTTATACCATGACAATGGTTATACCATGACAACTAGGCGTTTTGATTCTTTACACGCGACGACGTCGACGGCGGAAGAACTCGAGGCTCTGCGTAGTGCACAGGCACTCATCAATTCTGAAGAAAGGCCAAGTAAATGGACAATGTTTTCGGACTCGAAAGCGGTGTTGCACTGCATGCTGTCAGTTCTCCAACGTGGATGACACGACCAGTTGAACTAGAAAACCGGAAAACTTCAACACCTCCTGTGACAAGAAGGCCACGACATAGTCTTTCAGTGGTTACCTGGGCCTTGTGGTTGCAGCGGAAACGATTCTGCAGCTTGAGCTGCTCAAGCGTCACATCAAGAAGCAAACAGCGTTCCCATTCTACTTTCATTAGTGGACGCTTGATTTATTTGTGGGGTTTAACGTCCCAAAACCACCATATGATTATGAGAGACGCCGTAGTGGAGGACTCCGGAAATTTTGACCTCCTGGGGTTCTTTAACGTGCACCCAAATCTGAGCACACGGGCCTACGACATTTCCGGCTCCATCGGAAATGCAGCCACCGCAGCCGGGATTCGAACCCGTGACCTGCGGGTCAGCAGCCGAGCACCTTAGCCACTAGACCACCGTGGCGACCAATGCCAGTTTTGCAACATACCATGTGATCGAAACCACCGCAACAGCTGCAGGAATATGAAATATATATATCATGACACTCATGATATTCATGTCGCGATTTTCTGTTGCGACTAGTCAAACATGTACTTCATACAGTCATGTTATGCCTTACCAACTTTGGTATTGATACCTCTTTTGAAACAGCCAGGAGAGCTAAAAGCCATAGTCGGCTAGATAGATAGATAGATAGATAGATAGATAGATAGATAGATAGATAGATAGATAGATAGATAGATAGATAGATAGGTAGATAGATAGGTAGATAGATAGATAGATAGATAGATAGATAGATAGATAGATAGATAGATAGATAGATAGATAGATAGATAGATAGATAGATAGATAGATAGATAGACAGACTCAATGTCGCCGAAGTTTTGCTAAGAAATGCTTCGCATTTAGAAGTTAAAGAATTGAGATAAAGGCACTTTCGCACTAGGAATGCGTAGCATGAACTCAGTGTGAATTTGTATGGCCCCTACTTTGTTTCTCTTATTCTTATTTTTTCTATCTCTACCTTTCTCTGTTTCTCTAAACATATATTTTAAGCTTATTTACCATGCTTCATTATTCTCACTAGTACATAATCGTCATAATCCCTACTTCTTCTTCCTGATCTGTGCCAAGGCAGACATTCCGAAATAAACGGTTCTGCTGGTGCTGCCTGATTCGGTGTTCTTACGTCTTCCAGAGTGATGGGGCAGCGCGAACCTCCCAACGTCGTCCAGATTGCTCACGGTGGTGGTTCAGGCGAATTCTCAGGCAAGGACGCGCTGCTTACTTTTCACGAGGTAATGGTCTATTGTAATCTCTCGAAGGGTATTTCCACTTCCTCATCCTAAACTCACCTACCGCAGTCATCGGCCTTCAAGATGCTCCAAACGGGGTATTTCCCTTCGCGAGGCAGGTTTAGTCATTGCTCGCTCATTATCGAACCGTTTTGTTTTGACTGCGGAGAGGCCTATTCCTCATTACCTCACAGGGTCTGGCAATGTCCTACCTTAGTGAGGCCAAGTTTAACAAAGAAGAGGACTGTAAAGAAGTCCTGAAGAGCAGTAACCTCTCGGTTCAATTGCGGTGTGTCCAGAGGAATTGCGAAAAGGCGGAGGGCAATGATCTCCCGGACCCTACGTGAGAGTGGCCCGCGCCTGCTACGTATTCTTTCAAAAGTTGGCGTCACAACGGAGTTGTTCCATACCACAATGAAGTTCTTTTCCTGTCTGTCTGTCTTGCACCGTTGTCCTACCTTGAGTTAAGATACGTTCACCTGTTGCAGCCGGCCACCCTTGCGGCCACAGAGCCGTTGGCATTAATAGTTGATCCTAACGCTACAGCACTGATGCCAGCACCTGCCCTCTCTTCGCCCTCAGTCACAATTCCTCAGCGCGAACCACCTCATTCACGGGTCTTCGCAGTCACGACATCGAAGAATGGCTCGGCATTTACAATAGTGTGAGTTGACCAGTGCCTAGAAATTGGCTCATCTCCCTCTACGTAAGCGGTGTCACGAAAACAGGGTATTTAGTTCATTGAACTGCGTTATTTTAATGGTTTATTTTTCCATCAAGCTGCAACAAAATTTCGAATCCTCATCGGGCCGTTTCATAACTTTGAAACTGAAGCTCGCTGCAAGTGTTCAACTATTCTATATCGCACTTCTATTTAGCATTTAGAAGTAACTTCTACTTAGCATTTTTAAGGAACATCGTTTGATGCACAAGATACATACGACAGTAAATTTGCGGTGCCTCAATAGTATGGATCAAACTTTTAACCACTACTGCAAGAGTAGTCACGATGTGGCAATGCATGGCAGTGTGTTCTTGTTCCGAAATCTACTGTTCGGGCTTAACAAGACCATAGGTGAGCAAAAATTTTGGAGCTCACTCAGGCTATATACGAAATATATTTTGCTCTTAAGGCTCACTTGTATTCCCACTCATGAATATTTCCTTCAACCGAATTCATTCGCACTCAAACTGACTAAAATATTACCCACGTGGATCACTCTTACTCAGACTAACACCTCTGACTGAATCTGAGTGAGTCAGAGTGAGTGAATTGAGTTTAATAGACTAGAATTAGCTTGCCAAACCGTGGTGTCAATGCTCTTTGACACCAATATCTCACGTAATCCGTGCTTTACTTGGTGAATTTTGATTCAATACCTCAGAATACGAGTACTGAGTGGTTGCAAACTAGTAAGTAGGTTTTCTTTGAAAGGGATGTCAACATAAACATTTAGCGAGAACTTCCCTGGAAGAGTCGGTGGTTGGGAGGTCAAAGTTTCCCTTTACGTAAATCACGGCTATGGTCAATAAATACTTAAACGTTAGGTGTATGACACTGCGTTCTATTGCTTATAAGTAGGTGTGAGTATAAACGTTAATCTAGATAAAGCTAACTATTATGTTGAAGATGACTAGGTGTAACCCTGGGTCCCTAAAAAATGTTAAACGCTCATACTTGCTGAAAAAAATACACTATTTTCAACTCCCTGGGACCCAGACTCATCTTAGTTTTCCTTAGCCAGAGTCCCTCCGACTCACACTCACAAAAATTTTCTTCAGAAGGACTGGCATTCAGACAAGCAGGAGCTCACTTTCTCTCGGACTTACGGCTCTATATGAATCAGTCCGAGTGAGTCAGCTCTTGTGTGAGTTCGGCGAGATATTAGCAAGACTAACTTCAATGTGAGGCAGTTTACAATTTTTTACTTTTGTTACTTCGGCTCCGTAAGCATATGGCAGCTGGGAAATTGTTGTGACAGCTTCAGATTGATTATTAACAAGTGTTTCAGATTGTTTTATGCAGCTTAAAAAGAAATATCCATCATAATAATAATGGTTTGGGGTGTAACGTCCCGAAACCACCATATGACGTTGAGAGTAGCAGTAGTAGTGGGCTTAATAAATCTCAACTAGCTGGGGTTTTTAATTGTGCATTAAGTCTAAACCCACAAAGTTCAAGCATTTTCGCCTCTATCGAAAATGCGGCTGCCACAAATGGGATGTGATCCTGTGACCTGCAGGTCAGCAGTCGAGCGCCTTAGCCATTAGAGCACCTTGGCGGGAAGAGATGCTGGGGAAATACTTGTTTACGAATTATTGGTAGTTTATTAAAAGAAAACGCCCGTGTTTTTTTTATACTTCACAACTTCAATAAAACCATGAGCATGCGTTATCGTTAGTACCTTAATAATTGTGCCAAATTATAGAAGCGTAAGTAAGTTATTTTATAAAAAACAAATTTAAATTTGCTAGCCGATCCTTGAATTACACTTGTGAACGTGGGCCACCCTGTGTAAGTGACGTAAGGGCCTACTGTTATTCAAAAACCCCACCTTTCCCAGCAGATGGATGGGCTTTCTTCAACATGGCGAGGACAACGCGAGCACACTTCAGGTTTGTCAGCTAGATACAGCGTGTTAGTCGTCGTTGACGTTGGATCCTAAAATATTGAGCAACAAGGAAATCTATTCAGGGCATGTCAAATGCTTCACGCGGTGGTGTGTCGATATCACAAAGCGACGCTTCCGCGCTCAGATTGTAGCTGCAATCATCACTGAACTTGCTAGTGGTAAGCTCAGACGAGCTGCCACAGCTTGATTCTGCGTCGATTGACATCGTGAACTAGCTTTTCGCATGTCAGAAGAGACACCTGAGCTATGTTTACATCTTGGCCAGTGGTAGCGGGGTGTGGCAAATATTGTGAGGTCATTGTCGATGGATTCCCGTGATGTCATCTGATACCAATGCACCGTGGATGCGGAGCAGCTGCTTGTATTGGTTTCTGTTTTGACTCGTCATTTATTGCGTAATTAGAAGTATTGACGGAAATTTTTGCAAAATAAGCCACCTTAGCTTTCAAAGGACTGTGAAAACTGTTTGGGTTTAGCATTTTGTCAATATGATCGAAAATCTACTGGTTCCCCTTTAAAAAAACAGCCCTTCGTATGTCGAAAAAGATTGTGCTGTCTGAAACTTGGAAATATAAATGAAACAGCGCCCCATTCGGTTATACAACAAGTTTTTGTTTCCTTTTTTTATTTAAGACTGTGTGTACCATATGTATTTGCAGCCGGTTTTCAAGAGTATATGTTACGTGTCTTAGTAATCTTTAAACTGCACCAATGTCTGCGGAGGAATGTATGGGGGATGTCATTTTATTTATATGTAATATAAATGCAAAGAAAGCAATGTGTACAAAAAGATAACTTGTCGTGGAACGAGACCAAACCTGCAATTTTTGAATAAGGCGTGCGTATTCTACCGACTGACCTGATAAATCATACAGTATTCCGCACTCGCCTTGAGAGATACTGACGACGCTCACTGACACTTCCATGTTTATGCACATATATACCTCATAAAGGAGATGGGGCAATAGCCGTCTTAGTAGATCAGTTGGTAGGGCATCGAACACGTTACTTGACGGTTGCAGGATCGGTCCCTGCCCACCAACAGGTTATCGTGTCGTACAATTTTCTACCTTCACGATTATATTGCAGTTGCCGGGCGCGCAAAGGTCACTGCGCTCGCTCCACCGTCTACGCTTGCGAGAAAAGCGCGCTTTTCACACGTGCGACGTCACAGCTGGGACTTTTCTTTGTGCACTCATCTGTACCTGTGAGCACGTTTTGTGCGTCATTCGAGCGCGTAAGCAACGTTGGGCACGTTCGATCTGACTGCCATTCTTCGCGTGACATCCCAATTTGTTTCTATCACATTCATGGCTTCGCCTTAGTGGTAAAGCTGTTACTTTTTCTGATGCTTGTTTTTGAGCTCGGCCTCCAGAGAACGTGCTTATCTCTTAGATTATACTATTTGAGCAAAACGCTCCGATCGTTGAAGGCGCACTTGAATTCTGATTGATTGATATGTGTGGTTTAACGTCCCAAAACCACTATATGGTTATGAGAGACGCCGTAGTGGAGGGTTTCGGAAATTTAGACCACCTGGGGTTCTTTAACGTGCACCCAAATCTGAGCACACGGGCCTACAAAATTTCCGCCTCCATCGGAAATGCAGCCACCGCTGCCGGGATTTGAACCCGTGCCCTGCGGGTCAGCAGCCGAGTACCTTAGTCACTAGACCACCGCGGCGGGCCGCGTACTTGAATTCTAAAAAATAAAAAGAAAAAGTATCACCTCTTACACTGTTGCAATTGTAGTAAACGTGTTGGTCTATAATAACATATTCAGTAGATGTTCACGGTTATCTTGCGCCAGTTATGACATCGTATCGGCAAAAGTTAGTCTCGTTGACATTGTTTATATAGGTTTAAAGATGCCTGTCGCAAATTCCATGATCTGAGCACAGTCGCGGCGTTCAAAAGCGATCAAGGCGCAATAGAGGATATATTCTATGCAAGTCAATCTAGTCCTAACAAGCAGTTATATAGAAGCCTAAAAAGTGTGCCACTTGATGCAAAAAAGTTTCTGCTTTCTATGGATACATTCGACTGATACGAAGGCACCAGGCCTGCGCGGAATGTGCTGCACTATCACAGCGAAAGCCCAAAGAGAAGCCTTTTAGAGACTTTTCTTAGCACTGTTTGAATAACTGCTACAAGCACACTTGCTGCGTACTCACTACGCCTTAAATAATCATAATTTGTGTGTGATAGGCTGGTGTTTACTATGCTATAAATACTTCATTATTCTTCGGATGAACCTGATATCCACTACACGTTTGCTAGCAAAAGAGTGCAATGGTTTACGTGCGAACCTCTTTAAAGGCGAACTCCGGAGATTTTTCGGGACCAGTGGATCTCAATGAAACTCGCTGGGTTTGTTTATTCGTACATTTCTGTCAATTATGCCAAATTACAGGCTTCAGAAATGCGCTGATTGTTTGGAAATTAGTTTTAAAGATTGCCTCGAAACGCTAACCTCGGTTGCCAGAATTATTGGCTACACTGTCTGTGTGACGTGATGTTGGGCATGTCAATGGAAGTGACGCAACTGATAGCATCGCTACTTTGGCTGCTACAGCGTTTATTGTGCTGGCCATAAAGCGGCGGAGGCAGTATTTGGCATGGGTACAACATAGAAAAGCTTTCTTCCTTCCTCTGTGGTGTTCGGCCGGCGCTTCGCTTGTCTGGCTTCCACATTTTCATACTCTGTACCGGCAGGACCAGTATACGGCCTTCGGATCTTACGAAATAGTACGTCATGCGCAGGCAGAGCACCACGGTTGGTTTTCGGTATTGGTATAGCACCTTTTGCTTTTTCCCATTTATTTTCAAATCTCCTGAGCTATTCAGCCATATGGTTCGTGACAAGAGTGTCTCAAAAACATAAAAACATCCATACCTTGATATGGTCGAAAAATTGCAGGAGTTCGCCTTTAAGGCCTGGGTCGGCCGTCCCCTGTATGTATGCATGTTCGTCGTAACCACCTCACAGCATATCCACGGAGTGATTGACGATGAGTGGGGCGAATGTTCGGAGAGTTTTATCGGCAAACCGTAAATTACACGCTGGCACCGTCCATCCGTCGCCTGTCTGTTTACTCATAGGTGGATAAACAGAAGCACGGACCGACGCACGGACGCACAGACGGACACACGGAAGAACGCACGGGTGGACGGAAGTACGGACGTATTGATGGACGCTTCGCTCCACTCATCATCATTCGCTCTGTGGATACGCTGTGATTTTCTTATGCAGTAGCTGACGACGATGAAGAATTATGCCTGAAGTGGGTATGCACCACAGTTAATAGGTGAACAAGAAAAAGCTTTTGCAATAAGTTGGATGATTGGACGACCTACTACTTACGCAACTCGCAATGTGTAACGCCTGGTTGTTACCTTGGTGTTCTAAAACACTTTAACTCATTTTAGCACGATTCCTTTCCCGAAATTAACGCTGCCAGAGGCCAGTTTCGAAATAGGTTCGTGCACCTGCATAGCTCTGTGATAAAATACTCGGCTGGGAGGCAGGTGACCCAGGTTTGAATCCCATTGTCTCACTAATGTTTTTTTTATTAACTTAGATTTTTTTCTTTTTATTTGCAATGTATGTTACGAACACCGCCGGCAGCAGGCACCTACGGCGCCGCACCGTGACCTCTGTTCTGACCTCATATCAGCTTTCGCTGTAAAAAAAGAAGTTGGGAATGAAAAGCAACGCTTTCTCTTTCCAGTCTAAATATGCAAATTCTTAAGTGGCTGTAGCACTTTTTGAAGCCTTCTTTGCAGAAGCTTTTTTTGCAGTCACAGCAACTGAACAACACACAGGTATTTATATTCTTCGTATGTAGTAGAACGTTGGTATTGTATTTTTCGAATAAACTTCTCATATCAATTTACACTCAACAACATTATCCCGTATAATTATAACCGCAGATCCAATAAGTTCCCAACCTCATTGTGGGCAGCAAATTCGACCTATGGTTCCTATACCTACTTTAACATTTCACTCTTTCAGCAGTTCATTTACTCTGACAACGTTTTCGGGTATTCTGAGGTGTGACACAAATAAGTGAACATTGCGTTCATTATTGTGCAAAGTTTTGATTAGCCACTTGAAGCAGGCCCACAAAACTCGAGTCGTTAACATTTACTGTCTCTCCGAATAAGACAAACCGGGAAATTTCTAAAGTGGTTGTGAAATCATGCAGGCACACCCCTTCATTAATAAGGTACATGTGTGACAGTGCTGCGTTTTGTGAAGTGGAAACCTTTTTTGGTGACACAACGACCATACAGACATGGTACACACTTTCGATATGACTCAATGCTGATCACAAGTATTAGTGTGCGCAAAAAAAGCTGCAGCTTTAACTACCTAAGTGTTATATTCTCCCTGGAAACCTAGGGGAAAGCGATAGCAGTTACGAGGACTTGATGAAGACTACACCACTATTTTTTATTTAAAGAAATTCAGCAATTGCGAATGTTTTGGCAGTACCCATTCAACCAGTGCACTGGAAATTAAGAGCTAACGCAGTGTTCTGATTTTTTTTAATGTGAAGCATTTTCCAGCGAACTTCGGACACTTTGAGCGTATCTATCTATCTAGGCGCGTACCGCATTTAGCTCTCCTGGCTGTTCCAATATTGGTATCAATACCTAAATTTGTTTGGCACAACATGACTGCATACGAGCATAACCAAGTTGTCATAATATGAAAATCATGAAATGTATGTCATGTACGTATGATTTAATTTTTATGGTCTTGCTGCTCTTGCGGTAGTTTCGTTCACGTGACATTGTGAAACTGTCATGAAATGACATGAGTGCACGGCGAACATCAATGACAGATCCTAACGTGGAAATCATCAAATGCAAGTAATGAAAGAACAAGACTACATTCCATGCTCATGATGCGCTCGCGGTCGTTTCGCTATCGTCACAGATACCAAACTTGGTATTACGTGACGCGAACTGACGACAAGGGTAAATTAGAAGTCCAAACATAATAATCATGAAATGCGGGGCATGTAAACCATGAATCCATGCCACGCTCATAGCGCGCTCGCTTCTCAAGCATTGCATATACAAAATTTTGTAATACGGGACGTGAATTGATGACGAAGGTATATGACTAGTGCGAACATGATAGTCACGAGAGGCGTGTAATGTAAGATCACGACTATATGCCAAACTTATGATGTGCTCACGGCTGTTTCCCTAGCTTCACATACGAAATTTGGCATTACGTGAGGTGAACGGACAACGAAGCTAAATGACACGTTCAAACATGGTAATCATTACGTGCGTGCCATGTACAACAAGGCTACATGCGACGCTCATAGTGCACTCGTGGTCGTTTCGCTAGCTTCACATATTCCAAATTTGGTGCTACGAGACGTGAACAGACGACGAATGTAAATGAGACGTTCAAACGTGATGACCATGACATGCGTGTCATGTAAAACATGACTACATGCTACGTTCATAGCGCGCTCGTGGCCGTTTTGCCAGCTCCACATGTACAAAATTTGGTATTACGTACTGATAATGGACGATGAAGATAAAGAACACGTGGAAACATGACTATCCTGACAGACGTGTCATGCAAAACGTAAATACTTGCTGCGCTCATAGTGCACTCGCGTCCGTTTCGGTAGCTACACACATACCAAATTTGGTACCACGTGTCGTGAATACACGACGATGGTAAATGACCTGTCCAATCATAATAATCACGACATGGAAGTTATGTACTGCATGATTTACATCCGCCTCGTAACGTTGTGCTGATCTTAACGTGGCATATGAACGTTCCTTATTCATGCTTCGGATATCATCGATTCCCACTGCACTCCAGATTTGCCCTTTTTTGCACAGGAAGCGTAAGCACTTCCGAACTGCCACACTGTTAGTTCGTGAGACTGGTTTGTGAACCAAAGCGAGAGAGACGTGTTTTGCATGCGGCTAACATAAAATTCGTTCTTACACCAGCGGCTTCGGGAATGTAGGCCTTCAAGCACTGGAATTCGACAAAGCAAGTTTCCACACCGCGCCTTTTTTTGCGTATGCGGATTTTCATGTAGAATATGCCC